>JACXGK010000436.1:0-40587 GCA_016801125.1 Novumbra hubbsi
ATTTTTTTATATTTTGACTATAAACAATGGCTTGACTTCGTTTACCCTAATAAAGTTTTGATTATTTGTGATGGTTGGTGTTGTCACTATTATTTAGCATCAACTATTACAGGCCTATGATTGAATCCTCTTCTCCCTCGTGCTCCCAACTGAGTTTAAAATGAGGAAGAACATTATCTATCTGTATCTCATTTACTAAATGGTATTTGTACGACAAAGGTTTGTTGAGGCATAGTATTTAAGGACAATGGAGAACACTTTGTCAGAGTTTTGTTTATTAGTTTATATTCAAAATGTCACTGATCTCCCCATGGGTCCCGTAGTAATTATGCTTGGGTATATTTTGGAATTGTCCAGTGAAGTAAAACCTTTTGTGGTCATTTTCTGCAGCACCAAATTGTCCTAATAGAAGACCCTGGTATGCACAAGTGTTTAATTGAATACAACGAGCATCTACAAGTGGCACATACCTAGAACCCAATTGACAGCATACTCTGACTGCATAACCTGCTTTCAGAGTACTAGGGAAAATGTACTTTCATTGCCCTCCAACTTACTTGTGGGAAACCTATCTAGCATCCTAGAACTAAAACTATTCATATGCTTTTTGAACATTTTATTATAAGACCTAGCTCCATAGCTATTTCCAGATGTTAAATGTTCCAGATAAACACTGTACTTATGTTTCTATGTTACAATTGTACTGAGTGGCCCCTGAAAGGACTCCTGGAACATTTGTGCATTGTGACCGCAATGCAAGCCTTGTTGCCTGTGGACTTCAGAGAGAGAATTCCTTGTGGTGTGCTGGGATTCCGGTTTGAACCTTAAACTAGATGTGAAATAAAGGTCTGGGGATGATACAATGCCTGACAACCATTGGCTGCCTGCAAAGTTAAATCCCAGAGTGGCATCCTTGTTAATAATAGTGTTTTATTCCAATTATGTAATCTGCAAAACATTTTTATGCATTTTTCAGTCTCTGCATAAATGCCAAGTGACCTTGTCCCTCCATTAGTGCATATAGGCTAATTCAACCCTCAAGTCGCCCTTTGAGCAAGTCTATAACATCTTTAAGAATTTAAAGTAGTGATGTTTCTGTCAAATGTAAAGTCCATAACCCTAGAGGAGCCTGCATGTAACCTTGGCCAGTTTGAGTGTGTTTAATAAACTAATTTGATTAAGCGCTTTGTGTGTGTTGTGTTATATAGTTTGGTAGGTTCTGTGTTGCTCATTCGGTGCTTGCAACGCAGGGTGACCATGCATACCATACTGTGAGGCTTTCTATGTAAATGTACTTCGGTGTGAGTGACTTCTCGTATACCTTCGAAAATGGGCTCTAATCAGGTGTTTTTCTTTGTCTTTGCTGTCTTGCAGGAATGTTACCCCTAGACTTTACTAGACCTGCGGAGCATCCACTCTTAAAACTAGAGCGTCCTCAGTGTTGGTGGATTACCTACCCCCCTGAAACGCGTGCATACCGCTATTGACCGGAAAGTGGATACTACAGCTTCCACCCAGACAGCAAACCAAAGAGTAGAGCGGTTTTAATGCCCTTCTGTTGAGCCAACCCTTCGAGCTTTTAGCAGAATTTCTAGGGCGATCGTCTGAGGTTTTGCGCGAGAGGTTCTGTTCAGCACTTGAGATGAAGATGGGTACGGGTGTGATGGAGACGGCCGACATCGCTGTGGTGGCGCTGTACTTTGTCATGGTGCTGGGCATCGGGTTCTTCGCCATGTGGAAGGCCAACCGCAGCACGGTGAATGGATACTTCCTGGCGGGACGCTCCATGACGTGGATGGTGATCGGAGCGTCTCTCTTCGTCAGCAACATCGGCAGTGAACATTTCATCGGCTTGGCGGGGTCAGGAGCAGCCAGTGGCTTTGCGGTGGGAGCGTGGGAGTTCAATGCCATCTTGCTGCTGCAGCTGCTGGGCTGGGTGTTCATACCCGTGTACATCCACTCTGGGGTGTACACCATGCCCGAGTACCTGTGCAAGCGCTTTGGGGGCAATCGGCTGAAGGTGTACTTCGCTGCCCTTTCTGTGCTGCTCTACATATTCACCAAGATATCTGTTGACTTGTATGCCGGGGCACTTTTCATCCAGGAGTCTCTGGGCTGGGACCTCTACCTGTCCATCATCTTACTCATTACTCTGACCGCGTTGCTCACGGTCACCGGTGGTCTAGTCGCGGTCATGTACACCGACACGCTCCAGGCCGTGCTGATGGTGGGCGGGGCCCTCAGCCTGACGGTCATCAGCCTCGTCAAGGTCGGCGGACTCGAAGGGGTTCGCAGCAAGTACATGCTAGCCGTTCCCAATGTAACGGCCATCTTGGCCAGCGGGAACTTCACGTACTCTCCCTCCTGCCGCGTTGATCCCAAGCCAGACTCCCTGCGAATTCTCCGGGGACCGCTGGACGAAGACATTCCCTGGCCTGGCTTCCTGCTGGGTCAAACGCCCGCCTCCATCTGGTACTGGTGCGCTGACCAGGTCATCGTCCAGAGGGTGCTGGCCGCCAAGAACCTGGCGCACGCCAAGGGCTCCACGCTCATGGCCGGCGTCTTGAAGGTCCTGCCCATGTTCATCATTGTCATCCCCGGGATGATCTCCCGGATCCTGTTCGCCGACGAGATTGCCTGCATCGGGCCGGAGCACTGCCTGGCCGTCTGCGGCTCCACGGCGGGTTGCTCCAACATCGCTTACCCGCGGCTGGTCATGGCGGTGATGCCCGTCGGACTGCGGGGGCTGATGATGGCCGTGATGATCGCGGCTCTCATGAGTGACCTGGACTCCATCTTCAACAGTGCCAGCACCATCTTCACCCTGGACATCTACACCACCGTTCGTCACGGCGCCTCCCAGAAGGAGCTGCTGCTGGTGGGCCGGCTGTTCATAGTGGTCATGGTGGTCATCAGCATCGCCTGGGTCCCCGTCATCATTGAGATGCAGGGCGGCCAGATGTACCTCTACATACAGGAAGTGGCCGGATACCTGACCCCGCCCATTGCCGCCCTCTTCCTGCTGGGCGTGTTCTGGAGGCGTTGCAACGAGCGCGGTGCATTCTGGGGAGGCGTGACTGGGTTTGTCCTGGGCTCCACCCGGCTGATCCTGGCGTTTATTTACCGCGCGCCTCCCTGCGATCAGCCGGACGACAGGCCTGCCTTCATCACCCGTGTCCACTACATGTACGTGGCGGCTGGGCTGTTCTGGGTGTCTGGACTGGTGGCGGTGGTCGTCAGCCTCTGCACCCCTCCGCCGGACAAGGATCAGATCAGCACCACCACATTATGGGGCCTGCGGAACATCGAACGCCTTCCCAGGAAAGATTGCGAGGAGATGTACAAGCTGACGGACAACAGCCCCGTGCATTCCAACGGGAACGGAGGCCTCTACAAGGATCTGCCTCCAGACGTCTGCAAAGCCAGGTGCCTCGATGGGGAGGATGCTAACCTGTTGACTGCGCCCTCTAGCCTCGACTCCGCCTGCCCCAGCGCAGAGACGACCCCGGCGACGACCCCCGCCACGCCCGGCGAGCAGTTTGACCGCGGCCACGCGGGCCTGGTGCCTGCGGAGGACGGGTGTTGCGGGGAAAGTGACAAGTGTGCGCGTCTGTTGGAGTGGTTCTGCGGGTTCAAGGAGGCGGCGTACGATGCCCGCCCCGCAAGGACAGAGGAGAACCGGAGGGCCGTGTTGGAGATGTTGTACGAGCCGCCCAGAACCAAACTGCTGCTGAACTGTGGCCTGTTCATTGTCTGCTCCCTGGGAATATTCCTGTTTGTCTACTTCTCTCTGTAGGCGGGACACAAGTAGGGGTTCTTGGTGATTGTTTCAAAGGCACATTTAAAGGTGTTTGTTTTGTGTGTTAAGGGTCCGATTGTCTGTAATATTTACAGTGTAGCTCCTTAACGAGGATTCTGAGCTTTTTGAATCATTCTTTTGAAATGATTGAAGCTTCTCCCCCTCATTGACTTAAACAAACCACTAGCACTTCAATCCTTTCTCTACCTGTATTTATAGAACTGTTGTGTTCTGTTTGGGTTTTGGTGACATTTGCCTTATTTAAATGCACTAATTGATATCTCTGTGCTAAAAGCTTTATTGGGACCATCATTGTTATTAGCTCATTTAAATATCTCTATGTCTGTCTAGTCTGACAATGTACAGTGTTTTATATCCTAATACAGTTGTTCAGGCTTTCGATTTACATTAGTGCTGTGATTCTTTTCATCCATATCGGCATTCAGGTTGAGAATGCCATGTTTATTCCAAAACCGTTGTCCAACCTATTTTCAGGTGGATCCATTTGAAGGCCATTTTGCACCTCAAAGTTACATTAGAGCCATCACTCACTACTGCTAGGTTGTGTTGAAAACGTCCTGTTCCTTTCTTTCCAATGTTGTTTTAATGTTTGGATAGTTAATAACGGTCTAATTATTCAGAATAGACAGATGAATGTGTAGATGTTACTGTTGAATATAAAAAAGTTATGTAGGAAGATTTGACAGTTTGTCAACATATCTACTTTTTATTACACTCTTATTTAAAGTGTTGCAAAAATGTATTTCATATCAGTGTGCTAACTTCCATATTGAGGATCAAGTTGTATTGTGTTTGTATAATTAGGTTAATGTTTGAAATTACTTGTATTGTTCAAATTATGATAATATTCTTCTTCACCTTAAATGTACTGACATTTTTTCCATAAACTACAGTATTTTGGTCACAGAAAATAACAAAAAACATCAGGGCTCGAATTTAGTAGTTTTTTTGTTTACCATTTTTATTTAGTATGTCCTAGAAACCTCTTTTACCAACTGTGTCTTAGCGTGCAATGCTAAAGCTGTATGAAAATATAAAACATTTTAGTTTTATAATGTCTTTGAAAAACAAGGCTAAAGTGTGCTGTGAATTCTATGGTTATTATTCAGCCATGCTTCTAATCTGCTGAGTTAATGTTTTGTTGTGAACTAGCAAGGCTTCATAGCTTTATATATGGAGATTTGCTTTTTTCGTACATGTTTTGCGGATGCAAATTAAGGTAACCTTCCCTTTTTACTAGTGTGGTGAATGGAGGGTTATCAAAAGTAGCTGGGAATCTCCAGGAAACTAAAGTGATACATGACAGAAGAGCTTTAACAATATTGTTTCTATTTCTGAGAAAACATTTATTTTTATGGCTTTTATTTTTTGAGAAGAAATCGACAAATAAAGTTCTTGTTGGGGGAAAAAAGTAAAGCGCTGAATGTATTTCTTTAATCACCTTATTAAAATTAAAAAAAAAAAAATATCCACTGTTACCCATGCATCTCTGGGGCTTAGTGTCTCCGGTGACCACGTCTGGCTGTTTATGTAAGCTTGGGGCACATTGGTTGGAAGGGATTGGATAATTCTTTACAGATTACATAGGCAAAGCAGAAGATCTGTTTCTCAGTAACGTCTCAATCAGCTCATGCTTTCTCCCCGCCTCTTCCACATCTTTACCATCCTCCCCTTCTCTTCCTCACAGTAATTTTCCACGCTCGGTTGACATGCCAAGCACTTGCTATGAAACATTGCGTGACACCCAACACAAATTGCTTAATACTTTTGAAGGATCAATATAGAAAAATGTGGCATTGTTTCAACACTAAATACAGAGTGTTGGTGGGAAATGGAAATGCTTCTTTTTCAGCACATATCCCAACTGACCCCTGAGGCACTTGGAGACATTCCACCAGACTAAATTGACCTTCGGATACCTAGTCAACTGGACAAACATGTATCAGGCTGGAGAGTGAGTCATACTGTAAAAATGATGAACTGTGAATGAGCCGATTTAACAGATGTAGGGACCCACTCACTCAGCCACTTACAGGAACCTGCCTGGTAGGTGTTTACACAATCAGGCCACTGGTGACGATGCTGACTTTCCCTGAGTTGTGTTCATGATGATTTAACTGTACATTCAGGTGGAGAGGATAAAAGAATGTCGTTTCTGTCCTTACACTGAAGAGGTTAACAGAACAGTACATATTCTTAACAAGTCATCTGTCCCACACACGTGTGCCACTCACAGAGGGGTCTGGTGTTTCAGGCCTGTTTCATTTCAAGCCCAGATGGAAAATTGCTAGGATATGATGTAGATGAACACTGCCTTACTAATTAAATGAATGCCCCAGGAGACCTGGATGGGTGATGACTGGTAACAGGGGTTTAATGTCACCAAGTTGTTAACAACCAAACCACAACACCCCACAACCTCACCAATGAATACTCTCTATTTATCTGTCCAAGCCTCCCCACAAATGCTGTTAATCTCATTCCTGTAAAGGATACTTATTGTCTCTTGCCTGGTGGGTGTTAATTGACACACATGCTGTTGTACTGCATCTCAGCTAAACATCGTGGATAAATAAAGATTCTTCAAACTCCTCAAATTCACTAATGCATTAGCAGACACATTTTAATCTCAATTTCTTTTTTTATGTGGCGATTAAAATATCTTGCTTCCACTTCATCTCTGTCTCTGTCACATCCTGAAAGAGACGGAAATCCATGTGATCTAACAGCAGTTAATCCTATTGGCTGGGATCAGTCATCTGACCCTCTCAACTACACGCCCCAACAGAAAGCGATGATGTCATCCTCAGTGGAAAATAACTGGCAGTCAGGCCACTCTTTGTTTATTGTTGTTTTGGATCAAGAGAACAAGAGTAACAAGACAAAGAACAAACATTATTGGAATAAACTAGCCCATAGTAT
Source organism: Novumbra hubbsi (assembly GCA_016801125.1). Taxonomy (NCBI): domain Eukaryota; kingdom Metazoa; phylum Chordata; class Actinopteri; order Esociformes; family Umbridae; genus Novumbra; species Novumbra hubbsi. The sequence goes on from JACXGK010000436.1 coordinate 6,743, forward strand.
GAGAATATTACATTTATATACGTTCTATCTCCATGGAGCCCAGGATTGTGTTGAAGAGAATTGTTTTGGTCTGACAACAACACATCAGTCTTGTTGCACCGCTAAACCAGACCAACTTGTGTAGCTAAAAACTTAACCATGTGTTCTTTAATCTATATGTATGTTAAGTTAATAGTTTACACAATACATGTTTCCTTTCATATATTTAACATAACTATGTTTGTTCAAGGTTGATTCTAATGCTACATGTGAATGTTATAGGTAGTTCTATTTTTTATCAGCTGACTGATTGAATGTGTCATCTGAGGACACACTGGTTATCCTGGAAGACTGTGTGGTTGCTTCATTGAATAAGGTCTTAATGTGTTTACTGCAATTGCTGTGTATGATTAGGATATTAGGTTCAGCTCAGGAGACGACACTTTTTCCCAGTCCCAAAACATCCATGTCTTTTTGATTTGATTCAAACAGGTTGCGTTCATAAGATCGGATTGCAATCAGATAACAGTGCATTTGGTTATTTACCACTGGCTAAATAACAGACCTCCTGTTAGAACCCGGTATTAATAGCACTGACGATGCTCCGGGTGATATTAGGTGAGGTTCTGTGGCCAAACGCAACTGTAATTTAACCAGACAGATTATTATTCTGTTGTGACAACTGCAACTCTTCACCAAGCTGAGATGGAAATTTACTGAGAACTTCTTGTCAGTATCCTTACATCACACATTTCTGGGTGTGTGTCTGTGAGTGTCGGTGAGTGTGTGTGTGTGTGTGTGCAGAAGTTACTTGTTACAACCCTAAAGCAAGACTAGGATATTATAGGTGTGAGTTGCAACATAAAGCACATCAGTGTGTAGTACTGCCATTGGATGGACACTTACCAAGTACTGGACCAAGTGCAAAATGGTGGTTTTTATTTTGAATAGCTCGAATGAGGTTTCCACAACTAGCCCTCAAAGAAGGCGAAAAGGTATTCTGGGCAGAGCCCATGGAAAGAAATAAACCAAAATATATATCTTACCTTAACAATAAGGGAGATTAACCAAAATGACATTGAGTGGCACTCGCCCATAACCAAAACAAAAATCACAGACGGATACACTGTACTGTAATAAAACTAGAACCAATAAACCTGAATTAATTACAATGATTCCGAAATAAACCTGGGGACCTATAGCTATACCGGAAAACACAAAAATTTAAACAAGCGTCACTATACGAATACTACAACCTTCATGGGACCCTTATCAGGACCTGGTTGGGGCCACCACCATCCTACTTGTGAGACAACATACTCTCCTAAAGCCACATTCCAGCAATTCATAGTGTGCCAAATATTCGATTAGTTATGCTCGGGGGGGGTAGGTAATGTGTTATGGCAGCGTAAACACTTCTCAGGCATTCCGGCTTATGGGGCGTGACGGTCCGGGGTCGATCGTGGTGGGAATGTGGTCAGAGCCTAACGCCTACTAACACTGTGGAATATGGCACAAACACACTGACGCATTCCAGCCATACCACACACTCCGGACCAAACTGTGAGCAATGTGTCTGGGATTCAGGAGATTATATAATTAATCCACATAGGAAAGACTGCAATGGCAAAAGGCAATATTTACCCCTTTCTGGAATCCCATTGTCAGGATGAGCAGGTTATTCGGGCCCATGGGAATCAATGGATTGTCAACAGTGGTTGTCATTAGATCAGCACACTACATGGCCAGTAGTTTTCCATTCCGTGTTTGGACAATGTTTTCTTTGACTTAATAGTCTACAGCCAACGTGTTTACCGTGCACATAGTTAACACAATCTAAACGTTGTTGGTGGCGATGTAGCGAGGCAATGGTGTCGCGGAGCAGTCAGAAAACGTGAACAATTGGGTTTGTTAAATTGAGGTTTCACACGCCCACACACACTAGGGTCTACAGTGTAAACATAGAGTCCATGCATATTTCCATGTGGGATTGTCAACACTCGTCCCTCACTCAAACTTGTCTGTTTGCCTTTTGTGTCACTGCATTTACATTGACTCACATGAACGTGATCTTTGTTTCCCTGAAGGTGGGGACAAGATCTATGACACAGCATTTACGTCTTTCAGGTGTAGTAGTCATGGCTTGGCACATCGTGATGCTGCAGGGCCTGATTTGTGCCGTGCCAAAACTTACATTCAGCCTGTCACTTTGGTATAAATTAAGGGTTTTACGATCACGCCGCAATCCAGCGACAGGGCTGCTGCTTAAACAGTGCCTACCGGTGGCTGGCAAGGAGAACGCTTAGTTCCAGTCCAATTACAACGCATAAGCAATTGTAAATTTGCTTGTGTACCCAGTTACCTTGTTATTACTGATTCACCATATTTCAGTATGGTTCCCAGACCTCTGTCGTCCTCTGAACCATTGTTAACCCTTCTAAAGGCTAAATCAAAACATAACATTTGGCACAAACCCAACATGGCAAATCACCCAAAGAAAGCCGTCCCTACGCTGATGAATGGGGGTGGCAGCATTATGTTATGGGGAGGTTTTATTATTGACAAGGACTGGAGCACTTACAAATAGAAGGGAAACCTGCTGCTCTCTGCAAGAAAGATGAAACTGGGACGGTCTTTCAGCATGATAACGACCTGTTGAGCAGGACAGGCCTAAACCGAGGAAGAACAGAATAAGACATATGCCCAAAGATCTCTGGTTGATTTAATGCTCATCCATCACGCGCAAGTCTATTAAACCAACCCAAGGGGTGTCCAAACATGGGAAAAAAGCTTGAAGGGCTCTCGCCCGTATCTTCCCTTTCTCAAGTCGAGCCAATGAACCAAACCCAGTTGGGGAAGATGGGCTCGTCTTACAGGCTCAGTCTGTCTTACTGTGATACCTGGGACAGAGTCAACAAACATGCTGTAGCTGTGCCTGTTGTATAAGCAGTGGTCTGTTATCACGGAGCTGTCTCTGCCAATGACCGGTGAATCTGTCAACATGGTTGGGAAACCTCCAGGGCAGCCACAACATCTTTCTGTGACGTACTCAGAGAATCCCCGACTGAACCATCTCAGTTTGCTGCTTTATGCCATAGTTGGCTTATGCAGTCCACGAAGATGGTTTTCCAGATAGAGAAATTACATATATATATATTAACTATCTGTCTGGGATTCCAACTGTTTTGCCAATCAGTTCTCCCGAATCTACAGAGCGCTGAACCAACATCTGTTTATTTTTCTCAGAATTCATTATTCCATTGACAATATCTCTTACCCTCTTGGCTGAAATCCATGACAGAGACTCCAAAAGTTTAAAGTAATTTAATGTTTCTTCTTAACTGGATGCCACTTCCAGGACATTTGTTCCACACAAAGCGCCAAAGGGGCAACACAGGTCCTCTTAGACCTCGGCCACAGGAGCCAGGGACTCCTGTCTGATGGACAGAGGAGGTCCAGGGGAATTGTAACGAGGACAGAAAGACAAAGAAGAATCTTTTAAACCCCGGACATCAGACTGTTGAACAATTGTAACTGCCTAGCCCCTACAACCTGATCTACACCAGCCCGGAGGTACACTCTTACACATTAATTCATACTCAGACAGATACTCAAACTCAACTCATTCAATCAACTGAACACACACAAACACACACACACGTAAGGTGTCTTTTAGATTTCTTGTTTAACATTACAAATAGTTATTGTAACCAAAGTCATGCGCTAATACACAAACAAAAATTATACAATTGACCACCTATGCCTCCGATTTGAATGCGACCGATAGAATGTTGAAACTTTGTATAACTTCCATCCTCAAATGTGATTTGCATGGTGCAGACGCATCCGGGACATTGCGGACCTGAGAGAGTCGTACCAATTAAAATCATTATGTAGTTGGACACGCCCATATCTACAGCTGATAATTTGTCATGGGAGCAAGGAGAACACAAGCCACTGTTGAGACATGTATTTTACCTAGGATTAATATTTCATTTGCATGACGTTTTGTTTGAAAGATAGTGGTGGTTGTCGTAGTGCAGTGTGAGTAACACTTCAATGTAATGGAGCTGATATGACATCAACAGTTTTCTGGTCCATGTTCCCCACCTTAATAACACAGACATATTCAAACCAATCATAGAACTGTTGATGCGGTGTCCACTTACATCACGCATGCCCACTAACACACCTCCAAATCGTGGAAAATAAAAGAAGGAGACGTGTGTTTTGGGTTGTTTAAAGGAGGCGATAACCAGCATGCCTGGTGTGTGTCTGTGTAGGCGCTGACTGGTTTACTGGCCCATTAACCAGTAGCTTCAGGGTGCGCCAATCTGGTTTTATGTCCTCCATTCGCACAAAGTGGCAAGGGTGTGACCATGGGAACGGGTTCCGTGACTCCTTTTCGGTGAATGAGAACGCCATCTTGTCAGGGGCATAGGTAGGCAGGACCCAAGGGGCAGCGCGAGTGAAGGGAAAGGGCCTTTAATTCTTCCATTTCTATGCATACAAAACCAACAAATGGTAAAACAGCCTGGTGATCTAATGCACAGCAGAAACAATGACCCACAAACCAAAGAGTAACAGAGCAACTTAAATAGGGTCCCCAATTTGAGTGTGACCCTCAGTCTGTAACAGACTGAGTGACACATCTGTAACAGCCCGAGTGACACACCTGTAACAGATCGAGTGACACATCTGTAACAGACCGAGTGACACACCTGTAACAGACCGAGTGACACATCTGTAACAGACCGAGTGACACATCTGTAACAGACCGAGTGACACACCTGTAACAGACCGAGTGACACATCTGTAACAGACCGAGTGACACATCTGTAACAGACCGAGTGACACACCTGTAACAGACCGAGTGACACACTTGTAACAGACCGAGTGACACATCTGTAACAGACCGAGTGACACACCTGTAACAGACCGAGTGACAAACCTGTAACAGACCGAGTGACACATCTGTAACAGACCGAGTGACACACCTGTAACAGACCGAGTGACACATCTGAAATAGGCTGAGTAGGTGTGAATCCGTATGAAAACCACCAAGTGTGTAGGAGTGTGTTTGATATGACTCATTTAAAATGTTTGCAAAGTGTTGTTATTATTGTAGGGGAAACTATTTATCTGCTTCTAATCTGCTCCAAAGCCCTTCAACACAGCCGTTAGTTGGGTGTGTGTGGTGGGTGTTTCTGACTGACAACAGTGCAGAACTGTAAGACCTGGAACAAGGCTGCCAAAGGATAAAAACTCAATATACATATTTTTGTAAATGGTCACTTTAATAATAATAATAATGCATTAAATTTATAGAGTGCTTATCTAAAGACCTAAAGACGCTTTGCACTATTCCTCTAGTATTGGACACACATGACTTTATCCACAGACATCCACTTGTTCATGGACAACATGAACAAACAAATGTGTGCCGACATCACACACACACATATGTTGTCACCGTGGCCTCCACACACCCACAACCCTGTACACCCATCTGGTACTGCTGCTCTGTGTTTATACAGCACTGTGCAAAAGTCTAATGCGCGTGAAAGTCGAACTACCGCCATTAATTAGGACAGCAGGTGTGCTTTCATTTTAAATCTGCATCTAATGTATAAATACATTCATATTTATACAAATAAATGACTGCACGGTGTAGATTTTCAGAGATGCTACTGAAAAAGAGAGTGTGTATGTATTTTTAAAACCATTGTCATTGTCATGTCATGGACACATGAGGAGGCTTTTAACTTTTGGTCGACAGCTTTCTCACGAAAAATGCTGTTTTAATTGAGTGTGTCTAAATTAGCATGAAGGCACAGCACCGTGTGTTTGTGTCTATGTGTGTTGCGGCATCAAACCCCACACCCAGTAAAGGAACCAAGGGCAAAGCATTGTCTTTGTACTTGTCCATGTTTAGTGCTTTGTGTGGATCCCAGGCAGTTTGCAGTTGCTAATAGTGATCCTTAATAAAAGACTAACCTTCCACAACTGACCTCAGGTGAACAGCTTAATAACTAAACCAAACGAGAAATTGCTGAGGTAGGTGGAGCTCAGGTGAAGATAATCTTGACCTTAATACTGACCTAACCCTATCTTAATGTCAAACCCAACTTCAAGCCTTTCCCTGTCCTGGAAAGTTTGTCTGCCATCTAGAGGTACATTCTGGTACTGCAATGGAATTTCACAAGTGGGAACAATGTCAGCTACATATCACAGCAGAGGGCAAGACTGCAGACGGATATTCCTTTGGATAAACAAAACATTAGTTGCAAAAAGGAATGAAACAGAGAACATTGTTTTCTTTGGACATAATTCTTATAAAATGTTCTCTCTTGTATCTAGTTTGCTATTGTTTGGGGAACAAACTTGCAACTCAACGCTCTTTTTGTCAGAATGAACACACCACAGGGTACGTAATAGAATAGCGCCACCCTTGCTTCAAACCACAAAGACTACAAAACTATTGGTTGTGTCCTATTGTTCCGGGATCAGGTTGGAAGTTTCTTTGCATGACACTTGAGGCAGATGTTTAGGGCAAGGCCTTCTACTAATTCCACATTCAATAGGTGTGTTGCTTCAAGAATGAGAATGATGTGTGGAAGGGTGACTCAGTGACCCTCAACACTCTACTCCCCTTTCCAAGTCAGCTGAGCCAAGCTTCTTCAAGGTCATCAAGAATACACACACCCACACACAGGCAAATACTGTAGATAAAATGAGCAGTGTTATATTTTGCACCTGATTTCCTGCCCTAGAATGAGGCTGGTTAGTGTACTGGTTGGGTGATTTGTCATTTTTTCGCTTTCTCCCGGACTCTGCCTCGAGTTCCACGCCGGTGAATCTCCAGAACCACCCTGGACTGGTACAGGACTCCCTAAACAGGTCAGATGTTATACTCACAACTGGACAATATGAAGGTTTACTGTGTGTCTGATTTGCTAACAAATGTCCACGTTAAAGTGGCTTTCCACGCAGATTCACTGCACAGATCAAAGAAAAGACAGTACAATGTCTTCTCTTCTGACACAGCTGCCACGTGCCCGCTGGGGGATCATGGTGCCTGAATGGTCTAACATGACCCTCCACCTGGAGGACGCTCTGACCCGCGCCCTGGGCCGTTACCTCGACAACTGGAGAAAGAACGCCACGGAGGCGGAGCATGCTCTGGACGATACCCTGGCCCAGGAGAACTTCCGGAACGTCATCTGGTACCTGGTGGTCATGATCGGAATGTTCGCCTTCATTGTCGTGGCGATCCTGGTGAGCACCGTGAAGTCGAAGCGGCGGGAGCATTCCGACGACCCCTATCACAAGTACATTGAGGAGGACTGGACGTCCAAGCTCCAACAGCAGAGCTATGTCATCAACAACCCCACAGCCAACTAAGGCAAACACACACCATGGTCGTGGACCGAGATAATCCTGTTCTATCCATTCCATTAGTAACATTAATGTTGTAGCTCATTTGTTAAATGTTGTAGTAACGGTTTAACTACAATTTTAAATGTTATAGAAACGGTACAACTAATATGTTGAATGTAGCAGTAGAGGTACAACTAATATGTTAAATGCTGTAGTAAAGGTAGAACTGACATGTTAAATGTTGTAGTAAAGGTGTAACTAATATGTTCATCATGGAATCTAATCAAAATAAACCGTTTTTTGATGACTGACAATATTAGTCTAAATCTGGGCAAAAGATATTAATGTAGCTGTCAAACAACAAGCGACCAGTAGAGGGCAGAACACTAAGTCCCACCAGCACAAAATCCACATCTCTGGAAGAAATAAAAAATTACAATTTTGAGGGAAGAAGAGAAGGGATCAATTTAAGAGACCATTGCAAATGTAACCCTTTGGTTCCTCACTCAAGATTATCCTTTTTTAAACTTTTTTGGAAAGGAAAGAAAAAGGTACAGTGGTCTCAATTTAGTTTTTTTCATAGCTGTATAAAACTGACAGCAGAGACTGGCACTGAGGTGAATGGAGCGAGAGACAGGAGAGGAATGAAATACATTAGTAGAGAGAGGGAGAGAAAGAGAAAGAGAGAAAAAGGAGATGAAAAGAGGGTGAATAGGAGCAGTAAAAACAAGGTGCAGATGCTATCCTACAAAACGTTGCCTTCACTGACTTCCCCCGTGAGACCAAACGGCTGTGTGTGCTTTGAAAGTGAGACAGAGAAACAAAAGGAAAAACTGGGAAAGAAAAGAAGAGTGACAGTTTGGCAATTCAAATTTCTCTCTGTATGATTCAAGCAACCTACTTGATTTACAGCAAAATAAACGCACAATGCAATTCTCCCAGTGAATATTCATTCCATTTAATAATTGACCCCACTACATTTATAGTATGATCTGTTGTTTTTTGGGGCATTTATTTAACATTTACATACTTTTTCTCCCAAACTTTCGTGATACCCAACTTTCTAATTTATGGTTTGCAGTGTTGCAGCAACTCTCAGCAGACTTGGGACGGTTGTGTTCAAGATATGTCTCTTCCGAAACGCAAATGGTGCCGGTAGGGCCCCTATCACCCTGCACACGCAATCAAAAAGACTATACCAGAATCCTTGCACGCCCGAGAGAACATAACATTTTCTATTGAGCTCACAGGTGCCCAAGCAGCCACTAGGGGTTTCTGCAAGAACAACCTTTTTCAATTAAATATTAGGATCAAGCAATGTTACAAATGTCTGAATCTGAAGGCATCTTGTTCTTTTGGTTTAAACGACTCACTCCATCAGATAGGCGAAGACACGCGTTTGAAGGTCACTTTTTTGCTGTGAGCCCATGGGTGTCCACGGTAACCACGGATTGTCTCCCCTGAGGCAGGAGGGCTACAACTTTTTATTCAATGCCTACTAGGGGAGTCGTCCTCTACGTACACAATGACGCCTGGAGTTGACAACTACAATTCCTCAACAAACACACAACCTTTATTGGCTGCCTGTGGAAACAATCATAATCCCTGACCGGACATCTAAGACCGTAAGTCATCCACAATGGCCTGTACGCCCGGACCATTTTAGCCCTCATGACAAGGTGGAGGCTGGGTGATCAGGTTACTCGGCTGGGCTAAAACAGCTCCCCGGAAGACCTCGGTGCCATCTCTTACCGTGGAACTGTCCCCACGGGGTCGTTGACGTTGGGACACATGATCACACGGAAATGGTGCCCGCTTCACACATTTATACCGCGCTGATATCAATATATTGTTTCGCTTCGCAGGTCACGACTGGAAATGGGTGTACAAAGTGCTGACATACATAGACTCACACAGACTGTCTGTGTAATTACTTGCAACGTGAGACTTGGGTCAAGGGTCATGGAAAGAGTAATGGTGTTATTACATTTGTGGGAGGTTCTATTCCAGCACAATGGTTTTGAAAATATATACAATGACAATGGAGCACCTTATGTACACATATCCCCTATTTAAGGGTATGAAAGAATTTGTAGAGTTGACCTCACAACTGTTTATTTTAAGCAGGTGTGTTTGTTTGCTCTGTTAGTGACAGCTTGACTCTACACAAGACAGCTGTCAATTTCAAGTCCGGATTCTAGTCTTTGCAGAATCACGAATCAGAGTCTTTTGCTGGGGTCAAGCTGTCCATAATGAAGCAGAAAGATACGAATAAAACGACCAGAGGGAATAAAACAGTTAATGTGCCCAAAAAAAACTGTTTGACACATTCAGAATAAACAAAAGCAGCTGTGAGCTCAGCAATGGCAAACCAACTAGCAGACCAAGGAAGTCCTCTACAGGAAATGACCTCAGAGAGACGTCACATCCCTCTACTCCACCCTAGCCTGATTAAAAAGGTTTTTCTGGCACACAAACATCACCAAAACCCACTGCAACCGGACTGCTAGGGATAAAGTAGCTCAATTATGTTCAAGTAGCCCTCAGTACATCTGTTAGCACTGTCCATTAGCCAGTTGGTGCATGCGCTGGTATCAGTCAACGTACACTAGACCATGTGGTCTGGGAAACTGTTAGTGTAATGCTAACCTCTTGACCACGCTCAGTGCCCCTAGACACTAGTCATGATGCTCATTATAGGATCATGGGTACATACCCCAAATACACTGTATTTGTATGAACTGTAGACAGGGTTACAAGCCTATTAAACACTGTGACGGTTAGAACTGTTGACATGGTTACAAACCCATTAAACACTGTGACTGGTAGAACTGTGGACATGGTTACAAGCCCATTATACACTGTGTCTGTTAGAACTGTGGACATGGTTACAAGCCTATTACACACTGTGACTGTTAGAACTGTAGATATGGTTACAAGCCTATTATACACTGTGACTGTTAGAACTGTAGACATGGTTACAAACCCATTAAACACGGTGACTGTTAGACATGTGGACATAGTTACAAGCCTATTATTCACTGTGACTGTTAGAACTGCAGACATGCTTACAAGCCCATTATACACTGTAACTGTTAGAACTGTTGACATGGTTACATGTCGTTGACATTAAGCCACATGATCACACAGTTTACTTGAAGGAAATGGTGCCTGTTTCACACATTTATACTGTGCTGATATGAATATATTGTTTTGCTGTAGACATGGTTATACTGTGCCATGTCCCTAATTAAGATTTAATTGACCAGGTGAAGGGAGTTTTACTTGGTACAATTTACACCCCTGTCTAAAACTCACTTTCTCCTCTACTTTTGTTCTTTCACACACACACACACACACACACACACTCTCTCTTTCTCCCTTGTATTCTGTCTCTCTCTCACACTCACCTATTTATTTTTAGCACCGAAACAACTGGTCTCCTAAAAATGGGCCTCTGTGTGTTGTGCGAGGGGGGAGACAGACACTGCTATGTATGGTATCCAGCCCCTCAGTGGGCTCCGGGCCGGGAAGGCTGTTCTTTCTCTCGGTGCCGGCAGGAGAGAGGGAGCCAAACAGGGCAAGAGACAGGGTTGCTGGTTCCTGGACAGAGACCACAGATGACAGCTCGGGGGGGACACTGAAGGAGTTTTATATTATATCTGAAGGCTACCTGTCGTTCTACATCTGTCTGAGTTTAGCTCAATTCTGGGGAGCCCCGTGACCGTCTGGGGAGCCCCGTGACCTTCTCGTGGGGTGTTCGGCCGTTCGTTGCGCCGACCATGACTGCCTTGTGGCTGCTCCTGCTTCCGTGCCTGAGTGTGGTGTCCCTGGTCCAGGCCGGTAAGGGCTTGGAGTTCCCCCGCTATGATGGGAAGGACAGGGTCATCGACATCGACAGCAGCAACTACAAGAAGGCCATGAAGAGGTACAGCATGCTGTGTCTGCTGTACCACGGACCCGTCCAGGACAGCAAGGAGCTGCAGAAACGACACCAGATGACCGAGATGGTGCTGGAGGTGAGTCAGACGAGGTGGGGGTGAGTCAGACGAGGTGGGGGTGAGTCAGACGAGGTGGGGGTGAGTCAGACGAGGTGGGGGTGAGTCAGACAAGGGGGGGGGGGGGGGGGGGGGGGGGGGGGGGGGGGGGGGGGGGGGGGGGGGGGGGGGGGGGGGGGGGGGGGGGGGGGGGGGGGGGGGGGGGGGGGGGGGAGGCGACTGTGGATGAAGGAGTGAGAGGTGAAGGAGTCTTCCAACCACAAGTAATGAAGATACACTGACAGAGGACGGAGAGAGAGGGAGAGAGAGGGAGAGAGAGGGAGAGAGAGAGAGATGTGTCTTGGGGTGGGTTTGGGTCCGGCTCACTGCTCTTTTAGAAAAACATTCTTCCTCTATCTTTCCCCACCGTCCTGTCCAATAAAACAGAACATGTCGGAAAGAATTCTAAACAAAGAGAAGAGAAGACAGAGGCGTTGCGAGAGAGAGAGAGAGAGAGAGAGAAGAGGGGGACAGTGAGAGAGAACAAAAAGGAGAGGGAGAAAGGCTGCTTTTTTAAAACTAGACTTTTAAAATCAGATCTTATCGCATCAGATCTTTTTCAGAGCTGATTTGATTGGTCAAAAGACTAATCATGGAAACCAATACATAGAGTGCCAGTGTTAACACAGCTATAGATAGAGAGCCTAGAGATGGAATCACCTGGGCTGGATGGGGTCAAGCAAGACCTATTCCATTAATCATTTCCAGGACCATGATATGAAAGATCTGCAGTGCTAACGGATAGGATGAACATAGACGGAATCGAATTAAAACATACCCAACACTTAGCCACCCCTTCACTTCAAGTCAATTTGTGAATTGTGTTCATGCGTATGTGCAATGTTGCTCTCCAAATAAGGGCAGTCATTGTGTGTGTGTGTGTGAGGCCGCACAAGTGCTGTCAGGTGAGGTTATTTTCATTAATTCTTAATCTCTTAATTTCCGTGGTAATGTATATAATTTACCTCAGCCCTTTCACCATAGCAGAAATAGGACTGTGTAAACGGGTCTGTACACGCGAAGGACGTTCACTAGGTCTGCCTCTCTCCATTTGGCTTTTATGTTTAGATTGAGTTAATCTAAAAATGTCAGTGACATTTCCACTAAACAGCTAGAGGTTCTGCTACTGGATTATACAATTTCACAATGCTCAGTGTGAACAGTGCACAGTGTCTACAGTATCACGCGCAAAGAAGATGTTTATAAGGTAAGGAACACTTCAAGTCATTTCAAATAAAGCGTCAGATTAGTTTCCTTCCACTGCAGAATGTGAAGGTAGGCTCCGTTCCCTCCAGCGACACTGTGTTGCTGATGAGAGTATTCTAGAGGGATTTGTAGCAGGTAACCGGAATAATACTAATAAGACTAGCTCCTTTATTTCATAAGCCAATTTGAGACGTTTCGGTATTTCTTCATCATTTTGCGTCAACATGTCTGCCACTCCGACACAGTGTACTTGTTTCACGTTTCAGGACTCTACATGGTAAATCTCTGCATGAAATAAATACTTTTTCCCACACATATTAAGTTTCAAGCTCTGAATGATAACTGTGTCCATCCAATGAATTTACCCTGGGATCCATCAGAGTTCACAGCCCTGACCGACAAAGCTTCACCTACTTGTGACCACAATGGCTACAACATCCTTGGCTGGATAAGGAGCTGTATCGGTTATTATCTAAATGTCTTCCACTGTGTGTGTGTGTGTGTGTGTGTGTGTTGGGCCTGTTCTGTTCCCTGGGCCGTTATCTACTCAACAATGTCACCCCGACTAAGCTTCATCTTTGTTCTCTATGTCCCACTGCCAACTTACAGATAATGTGTGAGTTTAAAAGGGTTAAGCGTTTTGCAAAGTCTTTAGTGTTGACCGTCATTCCCGAGACCCAAACAGGCTCTGCTTGACATAATTCCACTCAGAGTGGTCACTGTCGTTGGTCTCAATCTGCAGATGGCCGCTCAGGTGTTGGAGGACAAGGACGTTGGGTTTGGAATTGTGGACTCCTACAACGACGCCAAGGTAGCCAAGAAGCTGGGTAAGGATCTGCACTGGTTGTCAGCACTGCGATGATACTCCATGAAGCTGTTAGTGAATGGCAGTAAATAACGGTCTATATTCAACCCCCCGACCTCTGACCCTAGGCCTGGTAGAAGAAGGCAGTGTGTATGTGTTCAAAGAGGACCGCGTGATTGAGTTTGACGGCTTGCTAGCTGCAGACACCCTGGTGGAGTTCCTACTAGATGTGAGTGACCTTGGATGCCAAACACACAGACCTACATACCACACACATACCTACATACCACACACAGACCTACATACTACACACAGACCTACATACCACACACAGACCTACATACCACACACAGACCTACATACTACACACAGACCTACATACTACACACAGACCTACATACCACACACAGACCTACATACCACACACAGACCTACATACCACACACAGACCTACATACTACACACAGATATACATACAACACACAGACCTACATACCACTCACAGACCTACATACTACACACAGACCTACATACTACACACAGATATACATACAACACACAGACCTACATACCACACACAGACCTACATACCACACACAGACCTACATACTACACACAGATATACATACAACACACAGACCTACATACAACACACATACCTACATACTACACACAGATATACATACAACACACAAACCTACATACTACACACAGACAGACATACATACGACACACATACCTAGGGCCCTACATACAACACTCAGACCTATGTACTACACACAGACCTACATACAACACACAGACCCAGGGCCCTTCATAAAACACTCAGACCTACACACTACACACAGACCTACATACAACACACAGTCCTACATACAACACACAGACCCAAGGCCGTTCATACAACACACAGACCCAGGGCCCTTCACTCTACACCCAGGGCCCTTAGTACTACAGACAGACCTAGGCACCTTAATAAAACACACATAGCTAGGGCCCTTTGTACTATATACTAGGGCCCTTCATACGGCACACTAGGGCCCTTCATACTACATACTAGAGGCTTTTATAATACACACAGACCAAGGGCCCTTAGTACTACACACAGACCCAATGTCTCTCTTACCTGTACTCTCTCTCCTCCCTTCCCTCTCTCCAGCTGATGGAGGACCCAGTAGAGGTGATAGGAAATGCTCTGGAGCTGCAGGCTTTTGACAGAATGGAGGAAGACATCCGCCTCATTGGTTACTTTAAGAATGAGGACTCTGAACGTGAGTGTCCATGCCTGTGCTTTTGTCCCAAAAAACCTCAGATGAAAGGCTGTGGGCCAGGGGTGTGGCCCACCAAACATGGTGGGCAAAAGGTTTTTCCGAGCTGCAGGATTACACCCCACGTACATGGCTCAAACTCTCTAGAAAGGAATAAGACACATATTTGAGTATAGCCAATTACGCATCTTCGTCATTGGATTTAGAGCATTTTCAGACAATGCCAGAGACTTTTACTGGTGAAAGAGCCCAGCGACAAATTCCCATTCGTCCCAGGGATTCCAAGTTGGCGTGTGGGATGCTCATCTCTGGTCCGGTCCACATTTCCTGGGCGTCAAAGTTTCTTTATTTACCGTGTACATGCACTGCCACTTTATTAGGTACGCCACGTGTTTAGCACAAACAGCAAATCACATGGCTGCAACTCCAAGTGTAAAGCATGCAGACGAGGTCAACGGGCTCCGACCAAAACCACCCAATGATGATGGTGCCAAAGCAACAGCATCTTAGAAACAGCTGACTTGGACTGTCACACACTCCATTCTCTCCAGTTTACAGAGAACGGTGCATTACACAGGAAACACCCAGCAAGCGGCAGATCTGCAAAAACACCTCGTCAGTGAGGTAAGACGAGAATGTGCCGACGAAGCTGACAGAGAAAGCACAAATACTCAAGTAGCCAATCCTCACGACAGTCCACAGAAGGGCGTTCCTCCCCTCCCATTCTTCCACCAAAGCTTTTCGCCTCCTCACAAACCTCTCTATTTTTCAGACTACCATGCATTCAAGGAGGCGGCAGAGCAGTTCCAACCCTACATCAAGTTCTTTGCCACCTTTGAGAAATCTGTGAGTATGGATCTCTGGCCTTTTTTTTTGTGCCGGACAAGATTCCCGGATTCATTTCAAAACATTTTACAGAGACAGGACTGCAGACAAGTGTCCGGTATAACGTTTGGTTGACAAAACGGTCACTCTGTTTGCTCCCGCGCCCCTGAAAACGTTCCAACGCTTGGTGCACACGACGCTCTAGGTGGCCAAAGAGCTGACTCTAAAGATGAACGAGGTGGATTTCTACGAGCCCTTTATGGAGGAGCCCGTCACGGTTCCTGCCAAGCCCAACACTGAGGAGCAGATCGTGGACTTTGTCACTAAACACAGGAGGTATGGAAGTGATCGGAGTGGCTGTCGGACCACAGTACTTTTCCGCCCTTCTGATCAAAGCAGTAGTTTGTGACAAAGAAGCATTGTATTTTCAGGGCAACTCTGAGAAAGCTGCGTGCCGAAGACATGTTCGAGACATGGGTATGTTTTTTTGTCAAGTTACTTTACCTTGTATTTAATTCAGCACACACTCCTATCCTGTTACGTCTAATTAGAGCAACTAGCAGCTAAGTTAGCGCAACTTAAACCATACTAGTGACAGTTTTAGTGGAAGAAATGCACGTGGGAGAGTCCAACCCTTGGAGGCGTCTCCCTGTGTTTTCTCAAATCCAGGAGGATGATGTGGATGGGATTCATATCGTAGCCTTTGCAGAGGAGGAGGACCCAGGTAAGGAGCTTTGTTGTTATTGCTTTCAACTAAAGCCATGGCAAATCTTCCTGAGGCCAAACCCTCCAAAAAAGTGTGTACAGTGAAAATAATTACGTGTCACAGCTTTTAATAGAGCCAGCTTCTAAATGTCTCTGACCTGAAACTGAGATGAAATCCCTCAGGAAATGAAACCAACGTCTCGAGGAGCAATGGAACCTACACTAACCTGTATGATGTGTTGTTGGGCGGGGTTCAGATGGTTATGAGTTCCTAGAGCTCCTAAAGGAGGTGGCCAGAGACAACACTCACCAGCCTGATCTCAGCATCATCTGGATTGACCCTGATGACTTCCCCCTGGTAAGACAGACAGATATGAAGGGCTAACGGAACTCCACTAATGGAAGTCCAAGTTCTCAATGTTCTCTCACACCCTCACCATGCTGCCTTGTCAGCTGTTGCCCTACTGGGAGAAGACCTTCAAGGTGGACCTGTTCAAGCCTCAGATCGGAGTGGTCAACGTCACAGATGTGAGCACCAAACAGCACCCATACGGCATTGAGGAATTGAGGAAACCGATACAGAATTGTCACAATCATATTGTTGCACTCCGGTGACCTTTGACCCCCCCCCGATACAGGCTGACAGCATCTGGCTGGAGATGGATGAACAGGACTTGCCGACTGCGGAAGAGCTGGAAGACTGGATAGAGGATGTCCTGTCTGGCAAGGTCAACACAGAGGATGATGATGATGACGATGACGAAGATGACGATGATGACGATGATGATGACGATGAATAAAAACACATTTGTTGTCTAGTTGCCTTGCATACTGTCCCTTACTGTTGTCAAAGTGAACACACTCAGGACGTAACAACACAGAGGAACACTTTCACGGAGCGTTTTGTACAAAGTGCAAGTCCAGTGATTCCTTCTGCGTACTGTGACAACGAACCCTTGGTGAGAAATTTGAACCTTTTATAGTGTCCGGAGAGAAGAAACTTGTATTGAAGTATTAAGCTTCAATCCTCCTCAAACTTTCGTTTGATTATTGAGAAGAAACTTATCCTTTATCAGCAGTTGATAAAATGAAAGATGTATTGACGTTCAATCCTCCTCACACTTTTGTTTGATCATTGATCAAACCTTTTGTTCCACCACCCCAAATCTCAATAAAGAAAGGGTTGTATCTTGTGTGTCAATCTGACACTAAAGCGCCCTCTATCGCATAGCATGTGTGTACGGAATTGCATTGTAGGTTTCCACCCGGTCTCTCCCTTTCTACGGGCTGTATTTGTTATTACTACTGACACTTTCCAATTTCCACAACACTATATCTTCCTTCATCTCTTATAGCTTGCTCTCCATGTCAACATATTTGTTGGCTGTTGTTCAAGAATGCAGGAGCTGCAAAGTTTGATAATATCATCAATACCCACCCAGACAGGAGTGATAAGCTTATCCGAAAGAAAATTCCTCAACTCTTCATTTCCATCATGTATTCTCTCCCGGTGATTCCCTCTCTTTATTTTCCCATTTTCCCCCAAAGCCTAGTTTATACCCGGTTCTATCATTAAGTATATGTCTTGAATTTGTCCATATTCGGAACATGCCCATAGTGTAGATGATTTACAGATCCATTAAGATCTGATTGTTATCAGATCATACAGGTATAATAAGACCAGAGCAAATCCAGATCAGGCCAACAACCAAGGCGAAGGACGAATGTTAGAGCGAGGTATAAACTGGGCATTTGACTCATCTCTCATTCCCGCTCTCCCTCAGTGGGCAGTTAGAAGAGAGAAGATGTATAGTGGCAGGAGAGTTCTCAGTGTTCCGTTGGCCCAGGGTACAGTTGGGGGAGGGGCTATTAACGCACTGGCTCTCAAACATCTTGTTATAGTCCCTCCCTCTAGATCTGTGTCTTTCTGTCTTCAACCGTACCCCCCTTCAGGCATATGTACTCTCTTACCAACTGCCTCTAATACTGTAGTGCACAGTTACAACACACACAAACATACAGCAGTATAAAATATATTAAGAAAACATTACAATACCACACATACAAACATATTACAAAAATAGTCATGAGAATATTTTGAAAATGTTGATACAAATATTTATTTTTACAAATGCGAGTATGGATACAGTTACTGTAATTCCATATCTGTAGTCTTATAAAATCAACCAGTGGACACTAAATTGGTCAGTAGTAAATGTAGGGTGATGATCACTCACTCAATCGCACACACTCAATCCTAACCATACATTATTGGATAAACATACTTGCACACAATAACATGTTTAGTGTACATCATATGTTTTTCAAAACAGAGGCACCTTTGTAGTGAAGGAGTGAATGTCAAAACAAAGAACCAGTGAAAATTCTTTGAAAAGGCATACTTTCTCCTTAGTGTATGAATTTGCTGAATTCTGTAAACCGAAAGAAATAGGTTGGCAACCTTGCTTAGACCTATCAATCACTAACAACATGTTCAATACTACAAAATCCTCAACAACAAGTACTTTTTGTGATAACAATTATTGTACATTTACACTTACCAGACATGTTTTGTCTTCAAATATATGCACATTTAATTGGGAAAATATGAATAAAACAATTCAATAAAAAATTCAAATGAATTCTGTAGATAATTAGGTCAACAGAGATTAGACCAATTCAATAGTAGTGGTAGTTTCCATAGTTGTGGCTAGATGGCAGTACAGTCTTTGCTCTGACAAACACATCTGTCATGATCAGGAGACCTGTCACCATTGGGACACAGTTGTCACTATTGTGAGTATCTTGTCAAAACTCTGCATCAATATTGAATGTTATTTCAATCACCCAAATGCATAATTTGGGCCTACTGAATTAGGTTTGAGTATGTGACAATATGTTTATGCAGTCCTGGAGACAGTATGGGGAAGCTATCAGTCATGTCTGGAAAAACAAATATCCCTGGAGCTCTGTGCTTTCTTGTCTTCTGAAATGATCCAACCACAAAGACCAAATCAACATTGCACCATCCTACATCTATCTGTAGTCTTGTTTCATACCTAAAGATGAAAAGCTTGAGCCTCAATGCATTTCACACAACTTACAGGGTTAGGATCTGCAAAAATTTAACAATAGCAACCTTTCATCTAGAAATGAGACAAATCTATTGAATGTGTTGTCAGTAGATGCCGAATCATAAAAGCACACTATATATTTATTAATCTCAGATAGTCTCGAGAGGTTTCTCTCTCTCCCACACACTCAAAGAAACACAAGGAAATGCACTCATACACTCAGCCCAACGTATCTCACACACTTGTCTGCTCAACTGCTTTGTTTTTAAGTCCAACAAATTCTGACACCACCTTGGATTGAAATAAAAACATTCACAGTCATGTGAAAACGTACACCCCCTGGCGAATTGTCTTTGTTCTCAAATATTTGGACATTTGTAACCAATAAGTACATCCCTGGTTTCAATAATTGGAGTTGTCCCTTTTGGATGAAACAACTACACCAACTAGGAGGACTTTCTGATACCAGTACGGCTTCAATATGAACAGCTCGTCTCAAATCCCACACTGCATTTTGATAGGATTGAGAACTAGGCCCTGCCATTATGTAACTATCCATTTGTTCTTTTTTTATCCATTCTGTCATCACTTTGCTTGTGTGTTTTGGATCACTGTCCTGTTGGTAGATCCATGTTTGGTTCCGCTTCAACAATTTGACAGATGTCCTCACATTCTCCTTAAGAATTATCTGGTACAAAGTAGAAATTATGGTTGCCTCAGTGATGGAAAGTTGGCCCTGAGGTAGTAAAGCAGCCCCACACCATAACGCCACTGCTTCAATGGTTTACAGAATGAAGTTCTTCTGTCCAAAGTCCTTGTTTCACTTTATAATCAAGCTATGGTGTTCTTGGTCCTAATTCTCACCATTGTTCCTGATGGTTAAGGAACGGGTGAACTTACTTTATCTGCAAAGGAAATTGTGTTTCTGTTTATTAAAAATGTCCTAAATGGTTTCAAAGTGTATTTTCATGTTGAGACTTAAATTAAATTGCATTAGCTTTGTAATGGATGTGGCTGAACTTCAGCTCAACTTTCTTGACTTTCTCCACACTTTTAGTCGTAGACTTAATTTATAACTGCTTGAATGCATTTGTTTTTTCCATCAATCTACGCACACTAGTGAATGACAAAGTGAAACTCTTTGGGTATTTGGAAACAAACAACAAACTACGGAGTGGTCCTAGAAGAAACCAGATTCAGAAGGCCCAGCACTCAGAACTTTAGATTGACAATACTAGTAGACCAGAGTTTGTGAATGTTTTTGACAGGCCCAGCTAAAGCCTGGAATAAAACATTTGTGAGGAGACCTGAAAATCCCAGTTCATCAATGCTCCTTATGCAATCTGACAGAGGTTTAGGGGATCTACAAGGAAGAGTGGGGGAAATTGTCGAAATCCAGGTGTGCAAAGCTTGTGGGCGCATACCAAACAAGGCTTCAGTAAAATTGAGATGGCATTTTGTCGTTTTTTAATAAATTGGCAGAAAGAAGCCTTCTCAGTATCTGGTATTGTGTGGCATTATCAGGTATTGTGTAGCATTATCAGGTATTGTATAGCATTATCAGGTTTTTGTAGCATTATCGGGTATTGTATAGCATTAGCAGGTATTGTGTAGCATTTTTTGGTATTGTATAGCATTATCAGGTATTGCGTAGCATTACCAGGTATTGTGTAGCATTAATGGGTATTGTATAGCATTATCAGGTATTGCGTAGTTTGATTATAAAGTCATTAACAAAAGAAAATATGGAGAAAGTGAAGGGTTCTCAAACAAAAAGTAAACAAAATCAGATTTTTGTTTGATAAAATGGTCCCTAAAGTCCAAAACTGTATTGGTGACTAGGTAGCAATTTGTTCAGGTCAGCAGGGCAGACAATATAAAAGAAATAACCTCTGTTGCTATAGCAACCCTTGAGAGGCTCCAGGGACAGGTAAGTGTACAACCAGACTGGGTGTAGATACATTTCGCATACAGACACGCACACACTCATACACACTCACACACATAAACCAAAAATGCAACAGTGCATAGAAAAAACTGAATGTACTAGCGAGCCTCAGGACAAAAGAAACAGAGTATATTTCCTCTCTCTCTCCAGCTTTCATCTTCGGTCCCGAGGAGCCAGGGGGCTGGGGAGCACAGACGCTTATTAACCATGCACAGCTATCTGCTCGTCTTATTACAATATCCCATAAGTATCTGTTTATATAAATTACACAAAATAAAAACCAAGCAGCCAAAAAAATTGCTATAAAAAGTCATATCAATAATTTAAGACAGACACAAAATACCACAATAAGAGTATATCAAAGTAAAAAAGGGGATTAAGAAACTTAACATGAAGAAACATACCAAAATGGTATGACTGGTAGAACTAGCACAGGTAGAACTGCCCTTCTACCTGTGCCTGTTAGACGGAGGTTTCCGACTGGAGACGCAGGGTAAACTTGTGGGACTTGGGGTCAACGTACTCCTCGGTCATTCTAACGTAGGGGATGGACTTGACCGTGACCGCTAGGCTGAAGTCTAGACACCGAAGTGAGAAGACGGTGCCGTCCCTTAGACCGCTGGTGACGGACGCCTCGCTGACCAGGGTCCACTGACCAGCCATCCAGCGTTCCGGACCGTACTGCAGCGTAGGACCCGGGGACAGATAGGCCTCCAGGAATGCCTGGACACACACACACAACATTGGTCTCACTTCGGTGGTCAAAGTATTGCGTTGAAAGCGTTCAAATGCTGAACACATTTCAGAAATCCTTACTCTGCCGTGAGGAATAATGTTAGTAAAGCAGTGTGTGTACCGGGCTGTCCGGTCCCAAAGACATCTCGCCCGCTATAAACGTTTACGAATGCCCGGGGAAATTAAACCGTGGTGTAACGCAATGGATGTGGCACCGGGGGCCAGTGAGTTGAGCGGACGGGTCGAGGGGCGCATTCTTGACTAACCTTGGGGCTCATGTTGTGCGTCAGGCAGAAGGCCAGGTGTTTCTGGATGCTGTCCATGCTGTGGCAGTGCTGCCTCCTGGTGGTCCGGAGGTATTTCTGCAGCGCGCGGGCCATCGAGGGGAAGATGGCCAAGGCCGCCTCCCTGACGTCCATCACGTCCCCGGGGGCCACCTTCTGCTCCTCTTGCTGCATCCGCCTGACATGCATGAAGGCCTCCTCCACCGCCACCACCAGCCTAACGTCGCAGCAACACGCGGATTCAACCAGGATTCACGCTTTTCGCTAAAAGCCCATTTGGAACGCCGACACCGAACTATTCATCCGCCGAATCCCAGTGGTTTCCTTTCACTCTCATCCCTCTCCATGACACTCAGCCGTTCCTCTTTTACCTCGTCATCCATCCATCCACCCATCTTGCAATCCCACTCTCCAGACAACCCTCTCTCCCTCTCATATACTCCCTGTCCATTCTCTCTCTCCCTTTCTCCCCCCCAAACCTCCTCACCTGGCTCTCCGTTTGCGCACGCGTCTCTCCAGATCAGCCTCTTCGTAGTAGAGCTCGTTGTGAGCGGCTTCCCTGCGCTTGGCCGAGGCGGAGATGGCGGAGCGCGACTGACCCCCGACCTGTGGCCCGCCGGACCCTCCTGCTGACCCCACCGGGCTCTCTGGGCCTATGACCGGGGACCGCAGAGCACAGAAAGGTCACCGCGAGGCCCAATCAGCACGGGAACAGAATCTTTCTTTAAAAATATGACAGCTTTTTCTGACCAATTTCGTTATAAGCGCCCTTTGACCTGCCTCATTGCAGCAACTCCCAGCGGATCGGGGACAGTTTATGTTGAGACAGATACACATTTTCCGAAGCATGCCCACACCGTTCTGGTTCTCGTCACGCGGCTTGCTCAAACAGGAGGTCTAGGACGCGGTCTTTCTACTGTAATGTATGTATGTATGTAATGTATGCATTCACACACAGGGCCAGTATCTAAATTTATGCATTCAAACAGGGCCAGTATATACATTTAAGTGTTCACGCACAGGGCCAGTATATACATTTAAGCGTTCACACACAGGGCCAGTATATAAATGGGAGTAAATCACTCAGGACATGGGCATCGGCTAAATTACTTCTTACATGTAATATGCCACACATCTGGTAACCAGGCTAGTGAGGACTCAAGACAAACCCATTACAGACTTCGAAGGCAATAACAGCAGTTTGATTCCCTTCTTTCTCTGATATTTACAAACAAACAGACTCATTAGACGGCAAAATGAGTGTCCCTAGGGGATATGAATGTGGGGTAGTGGAATCTGGTCTGGTAATGGGGAACCTCAACTGAATAACCTATACAGATATAGGTCAACACAGATTAAACAATGAATCACCAATGTGCGTGTGTGTGTGTGTGTGTGTACAGTGATAGCACAGCCTGTCGCAAATTTAATTTAGTTTAATTAAAATTCAATCAAATATGTTTTCAAAGTCTCCCAGAATAATTATAGGAGTTGTAACGCATACAGGAAGAGCAGTGATGTATAAAACAGAGGTACAGAAATAGAGATATAGAGAGATTCATTGAATCACAGGCTGATAAAGATTTAGGGAGAGCTAGAGGGTAGAGATATATACATAGACAGAAACAAATAAAGCTATATATAACGAAAACAGAGAAAGAGCAAAGAGAGATAGAGATGAACAGATGAGATAGCGAGAGATAATGATATATAGACAGTGACAGAGAGATGGAGAAAGGGAAGAGTTAGCCAGAGAGAGAGAGAGAGAGAGAATGATATATAGGCAGTGACAGAGAGATGGAGATAGCAGGAGAATGTGCAGAATAAGATGATAAATTATTGAAATGCTGAAATGCCAATGCCTCTGAAGCCCTCCCTCCCCCATTCCCTTCCCAACGCAAACCTTTGGGAAAGGGGGAGGGGGTGTTCTGTGAGGCCATTTTACGACACACTGCCTCAGGGGTGCCGAGGTAGTGAGGTAAGGGCACACTGAGTCGTTCCATAGCCCGCTTTACTCACTGTCACTGTCCCAAAGGTTAAGTACTCAGAGAACCCATACACGCCGCTACGGGTGAACCAGGAGAGTAGACGGAAAATCACAGCAACACACATCCACGGATGACAACCACAAACGGTGCACTAACCGTCCACACTGTAGACCTTCAGGCCCATCAGGTGCTTGGCCGCCCGATGTTTGGAGGCGGAGAGCAGGGCGGGGTTATGGAGGGGGAAGTCCCGGTAGTAGAACTCAAGCAGGGACAGGGCTGCCCTCTGAATACTGCCGGGGGAGAGATGATAGGTGGGTGAAGAGACAGGAGAAGAGGGTCAGAGACGAAGCAAACCGACCCTAACCTGAACGTCCGCTGTAGATATGCACCACGTGATGAACAGCTCCAACAGAGAAGCATTCCACACATCCACGCAACCGGCCTAGACCAGACCACAGCCCGGGGACAGGCGATGCGGAACGCGGTTCAGGAATTAGTGAGGTCAATCCTTTGGGTTCACCTGGAGATAATTGACCGCGTGACAGCCAGGAACCTTTAGGCCAGGGTCATTTCTATGGAAACGTATTCTTTAGAGCTGGACCTGCTACAGCCAGTCTCGCGGTAGGATGACGTCTGAGCTGGAATGTGGAAGGTAACCGAAGCTTGAGTTACAAGCCACGGTGCATCTCGCTAAATACTTAGTAGACCCTCGGGGCTCGGTCATAGGGAACGCCCTCTGTTAGACTGTGCTCAGGTCTTTCTGCAGGAGGTCAGGGAGTGTCAGGTGCAAAGGACCGGTGTGACAGACAGAACATACATCAACGCCACGTCAGGTCTACGCACACTTAGCTAACCTGTCCTTCGGCAGGGCCCCTGGCACCTCAGAGTCTCTCACAAACAGAGTAGAGAGATGAACAGTAAAGACAATAAGAGATGGAACAACGTATGGGAGCTATCTCCTGTTTCTGGAGGCAGGTTGAGTGAGTGTCTGTGCGGAATACGTGTGTGTCTGTGCGGAATACGTGTGTGTCTGTGCGGAATACGTGTGTGTCTGTGCGGAATACGTGTGTGTCTGTGCGGAATACGTGTGTGTCTGTGCGGAATACGTGTGGGTCTGTGGGAATACGTGTGGGTCTGTGGGAATACGTGTGTGTCTGTGCGGAATACGTGTGGGTCTGTGGGAATACGTGTGTGTCTGTGCGGAATACGTGTGGGTCTGTGGGAATACGTGTGTGTCTGTGTGGAATATATGTGTGTCTGGCTGTAATACGTGTGTGTCTGTGTGTGAGCCTGCTCAGTTCTGTCTATTGCTGTCAGTTAAGGTTATTGTCATTAATTAATTTACGTTTTAATTTAATTTAAACGTAGTTCCTAGACTATATATAATTGGCTATACATGTATACAGTAGGTCTGTCTCTGTCCATTTGGCTTATATGTTTAGATTGAGTTAGTCTAAAAATGTCAGTGACATTTCTATTGAATAGCTTGAGGTTCAGCTGCTGGCTTATACAATTGCATAATGCTGTGTGTCTACAGTATAATGTGCAAAGAATATGTTTATAAAATAATGAACGCTTCATACGCGGTTCCTTCAAACAGAGTGTCAGATTTGAAGGCTTCCACAACAGAATGTGACAGTTTTTGCCGTTCCTCATATTGGAGCAATCTCCGGTTTCTGGAGCGAGAAGCAAGTTAATGTACAAGTTCACCTCCTGGAGAAAACCCTAATCTATCACAGGACCATCCCCCAATCCATGTCATTATCATAGACTCATTTGGTCTTATTCGCTGTAAGCAGGGATCGAAGCCCCAACTTTCTCAATCTCCCAAGGTCAATGAGTCGGTAATTACCAATATGGCTCCCAAGAATGACAGGACTGGACTGGAGCATTCTGGGTGATTAACCATCTTAATCACCGACATTGACATGCTCCCCTTGGACACGAGTCTCAGATCACACACTGTGTGTGTGTTTATTCTAAAGGCATTCTCTCATGATGCCTGTAAATGTTAGTTGATTAATCAGCTGACTGCCCTCGGCCAAGAGACATCAGTTGAAGATAATTACAGCAGCCAGACTCCTGGTGCCCTACTGTAGGACAGAGACGCACTTCAGGTTGCCAGAATCAGAAGCGCTTCGCTACACTCAGCAGCAGCATTATAACTAGAGATTACAGCGGCATGAATTCGTTTAACAGCATAAAAACCCTTGAACCATATGCTACAGTGTTCTAAAGCGACAGGAGCTTCTATTAAAGCCCTCAGACATCTCCACGCTTCCTTAGAAACAGCGGGGAGAAACAGAAAGCGTTTCGATGAACGGACTGTGGCCTGGACTCCAACCCATGGTTCATGGTTACTGTGTGTGTGTGTGTGTGTGTGCGGGGGGCCTCACCTGAGCTTTCCCAGGTTGTAGTAGCGCGTCTCCCCGTCGGTGGAGCGCGTGACACACAGGCTGTAGCAGGGCTGGAGGTGCCGGAGCTCCAGCAGCACCACGGCCAGGTAGTGGACGAACAGCAGCGAGTCCACCAGAGACACGGCGAACTGGACGATGCCCTGGTAGTCCTCGTCCTGGATGAAGCACAGGATGAGGACGCGGACCGGCACACCGCACACACACACGCACACCGCACGCACACACACGCACCGCCACGGCGCAAACACACGCACGCACCTGCGAGTCCAGGATGCGGACCCCGTAGAACAGCCAGTAGGACAGCGTGAGGAGCAGGGTCAGCGTGGCCAGGGTGGCCCGGTACACACACACTCGGGGCAGGCCGGCGCGGGACTGCCGCAGGAACACGGCCCACACGGCCAGCAGGAGAATCAGGAGCTTGCAGGACACCGAGAGGAAGAGGCCCTCGCAGGCCGAGCCGCAGGCCAGCAGCCGGTCGGGCCACAGCACCGCCGGGAGGACCAGGAAGGCCAGGGGGGTGGCCAGGACCAGCAGCCCCACGCAGAGGCCCAGAGCCAGGGGAGCGTAGCGCCGCCAGCCCTGCCCGCGGCCATCCTCGGGCCCCTTCTCCAGGCCCACCACCTCCTCCTGGGACAGGCTGAGCTCGGAGGTGCCCGTCACCGCCGTGGTGGTCTCTCCCCAGTTGTCGTCCTGAGACCGAGAGGAGGTGGTGAGAAAGACATTAGAACAGGAGGTGGACAGGAAGACATTAGAACAGGAGGTGGACAGAAATACATTGGAACAGGAGGTGGACAGAAAGACATTAGAACAGGAGGTGGACAGTAAGACATTGGAACAGGATGTGGAGAGAAACGTTTCTGACTGACAGAAACCCACACGTCCGGAGGAGGTTCAAGGACATAGTTCCCTGTGAGGGACGAATCAAATACACAATGATTGTCTATCCGTCTATAACCCACCGACAGGAGACGTGCTGACTGGAGACGCAAACCCTTCAGGTTCACAGCCAACATCCAAACCCCCCTTTTCATTTCAAAGGCCTTCAGTTCTCCTGGAGTTCTGTTACTGTAACTGGCTTTCGGCTCCCCGGTAATCCAACCAGAGGATGACGATACGCAATTGAATGGCTCATGATGATCAGAGAGGAGACACACACACACACCTGCACTGACACACATACACACACACACTGGAGTCTGAATAACAATAAGGCTGATATGAATACAGGCTCATCATTGCAAATTAGAGTCAAATTTGGTCTCCCAGCTCAGGATGCGGTTTAGCATAAATGTGCACAAAGGAGCACAGCGACATACTGATTAAAGATCCGTCTGCTGAAGACAGCATTTCTTTTACTCCCGTGGATTTATTTTCTCTCTTTCTTTCTGCCTCTCCCTCTACTCTCCCCCCGTGTCTCCCTCTTTCTCTTGCTGTCTGACTCGCTCTCTGCGTCTATGACTTTGTCTCTTGGGTTCTGTGTCTGCTGCATTGAGCTTTGCGTCCTCAGTGTCATTCAGGTAAGGATCTGGAAACAGGGTGTTTGTCTGCATATTAGAAGTATACTGGAATAAGGAAATCCTGCTTCTAATGTCAGAACACACAAGCAGGCACACGCTTCCTTCATCCAAATGACACCCATTAGAGTTCATGCCTTTGCCAGATGGACGCTATCATTAGGATATTAGTACAATATATGATATTATTACTATAATATATGTTAATATATAACAGGGCATTTATTAGACTATAACATATGCTATTACTTATTAATACCACATTACGATAATATTACATTGTTCAATATGAATGTATAATAGGGCATATTTTTTATGATCACACATGTAATATCATATATTATTACATCATTGGGACATGATATATTATTACATCATTGGGACATGATATATTATTATATCATTGGGACATATATATTATTACATAATTGGGACATGATATATTATTACCTCATTGGGACATGATATATTATTACATCATTGGGACATGATATATTATTACATCATTGGGACATGATATATTATTACATCATTGGGACATGATATATTATTACATCATTGGGACATGATATATTATTACATCATTGGGACATGAAATATTATTACATCATTGGGATATGATATATTATTACATCATTGGGACATGATATATTATTACATCATTGGGACATGATATATTATTACATCATTGGGACATGATATATTATTACATCATTGGGACATGATATATTATTACATCATTGGGACATCAGGAAATTGGTAAGACTAGGTGAGACATGGGGGGACAGGTTCATGGTGGCGTTGCAGAGGCTTTTCATTCATCACGCTAATCCTCTTCCTTTGGTTCAGCTTTGCCAAGGGGAATAAAACACCAACCCAGCAACCCTTACTTGGAGGAGT
The DNA here is from genome assembly GCA_016801125.1 of Novumbra hubbsi. Taxonomy (NCBI): domain Eukaryota; kingdom Metazoa; phylum Chordata; class Actinopteri; order Esociformes; family Umbridae; genus Novumbra; species Novumbra hubbsi. Next base: position 35,808 of record JACXGK010000436.1, read on the forward strand.
GATGTCACGGGGCGTTGGTTATCTTAGTATCATCTTGACCAATCATGTAATCGCACCACATGACTCCGTCCTCCCTCACAATTCCTCTCGATGTTAAAGTTCAGCAATGTGCAATCACAGCTACAAGCTTTGTGAACCATTTCTGTTAGGAAACAGTTTTATCCACATGGTCTCACGGGCTAGATTTAGCATAGTATGTGTAAATCTGGGAACCTCCATTCATAATATTTTACGATTAGTACTGCCACAAGATCCTGGTGGTTTGCTAGGGTGTTCGCGTGGTTGTTTCGCCCCTCAACGATGGTGGAATATCTGCCTCCAAGGGTTGGGAATACAATGGCCTGCGTTGAATGGTTGACGTCATAGGATAAAACGTGCTGTGGGCAAGATGATATGTCCTGGCGACAAGGCTAACGTTAACATTACTAATGAATAACAATGGTTTTAGTGAATTCATACCATATCATACAAAAAGTGTCATACTTGTTTTGCTACTGCTTAAGATTCACTATGACTGGACATTTTTTGTTAGGCTAATATACTGTAATGCCACAGAATGTAACAAAACATATAATACTATTTTTTTTTTACATGTACAATGTAACATCTACCAGCGAGAACAGGTTGGTTTGATGGCTGGCAGAGTGTGAACTCTGATTATATTCAGGGCCTTGCTAGGCCTGTTATCTCCAAACAGTCAACACAACAACAACCTAACAATGACTGACTGACTTACAAACAGGCTTTGCTTCGCTCACATTCAGTAATCTACTAAGCCAACAGACAAAAGAGTCTCACTAGTATGGCCAGAGGTTATACTGACATCTCTATCTCGGCATGTCTGTTTGTATATGTGTGTGTGTGTATATGATTTAATGGACAAAAAAGCAATGACATTTACTGCCACACAAAGAATCCTCAGTGCCACGGCTAGAGGATTTTATTCTGGAACTGGAATGTACACTGCGTTTATGTCCCTAGTGCGTGTGTGTGTGTGTGTGCGCGTGTGTATCACAGGCCAAAAGGACAAACGGGAGAGAGAACATTCCCAATCCGATTGCCTTCCACTACTTCCAAACACCCTGTGTTATCTGACATCCTGCCAGGGAAGAGGAAGACTGATGCGGCAGACAGCCAAGATGGCCGCCTGGGGGAAACCAACAGTGCCATGCCCCAGAACCTCTCCGTGAACCCCGTGCACACCCTTAGATCACAGGCAGCCATGTAAACACCAAAGGATTATCCATATCAGCTTCCCTCAGAGTAGCGCTTGGCCGCATGCTAACGCTAATCTCCGACTATGTGGACTCCTCTGTGCCAGGGGCAAATTAGCGTTAGCCGAGGCCATTTGTTGGCAGTGATCTTGAGCAGCAGTGGCGTGGAAGGGGCGCTTGCCCATTTGGAAGCCTCGCACTGTAACAGTGATGTAATATGATTAGTTCACCATTTACACTAGTTAGTAAACAGAGGCTAAGCTATCCTGTGGGCAGTGGGTGTGTAAAGTACCAGCACTGCTAATTAAGTATAAGCATTCAAAGGTTTGTCAAACGTCCATAGAAATACGTGACACTGACACTGACTCCGATGCTCTAATCATGCATCTGAGATATAGATGGAGCAGCGCTACTCGCTGCGGCCCCCGACCCGTTCACTCATGAGCACTCTCATGAACGCTATATGGATCCACACAGGCATACACACACACGCTTATATTTCATGTAGGTCAAAGTATATGAATAGTGCCCAGGGCAAAAGGAAGAGTATACCCTCTCATCCTAACAAAACTCTCTCTCTCTCCCTCTCTCTCTCTCTCCCTCGTCTGATCCTTCTCTCCCTAGCCTTCCGACATCAGCGTTCATAGCCCGGGGCGACATTACAACCCTACTGCCAGTAACATCACAGGCTGGTTCCAGGGATCATGACAATGAGCCGGGGTGTAGGGGAGACGACCACGTTGTGCGGGACATTTCTGGGGTGTTTGATCATCTGAGCCTGGGCCACATTTTAGTGTGCTGTTTGAGTCACTGGGATGGACTGCCCTTTTACCTGTATGCAGGGGCTCCACTGTGATTTACTCACATCTGGGACGGGAACACGTGTCCTTGTTTCACTGCCCTTGCCGGGATTTTTGGTTTCCCCACTAGTGAATGGTAGAACCGGCACCGCCACACGCAGTGGCTGTGTAGCTTAGCTGGGAGAACGTGGCACTTCCAACCACCAGGGTTGTGGGTCTGATTCCCACAAGATCCTCCAGCTGAATGACTTCATGTAGACGTCAGACCAGCGGGCAGATTGCAAGGCCTGACCAGTTTGAACCGAAGTTACCATGGCAATAACGGCCGTGTCACCAAGGTGATTATGACGGGGCCGGGCTCACAGCTGGGGCGCTGTGGGGGGGGGCTCACCTGGAGGCTCGGGGCCTCGTCGCCAGCCACCGAGGCCGGGGCGTCCAGCGGGGCCTCACTGCCGTGGGCGGGGGAGGCCGGGGCGGGCCCGTCGGACGTGTTGATGACCACGGAGCGCTCCGACCGGCTGCCCTCCTTGCTGCCGGGCTTGCGGCGCTCCCGGCGACTCTGCTCCCTGCGGGACGCGAGGAGACGGATGAACAGGACGACCGGCAGGCGAGGGCCGGTCGGGAGAACGACCAGTCCAGCCCCGTAGCCTCCCTCAACCACAGAGTGATCCGGTGGCGTGGGTTAAAGGCGGTTGTCCGTGACAAAACGTCATCCTTGTTTTTTTTTCATCCACAAATCTCTTTCTCTCCCGCCCATTCAGTTATTACATTGTGGTTGGCTTTACATTATTTATTTATTTTTTTACCTGTCTCGTGAACCTTGTGTTATGTGTTTGTCATGTCCTGGCTGGGAGCCCCAAAGCATAGAGTGGGCTAGGGGCTCCCAGCCAGGATTTGACAGTGTTATTCAGCTCCGTGGAACCCCACCTTCCCATGGACTAGCACAGGAGCTGTGTGTGTGTGTGTGTGTGTGTGCGTGTAGGTAATATAAAACAAAAAGTTAAAGGGCTCGTCAGTTCATACCCATGCCTGTTGGAGCGGTTGGAGCGGCTGGAGTAGCCAGAGTGGGTGGACTCAGTGTCCATGGCAACACTGTTCAGAGCCAGTGATTTGCCAGGTGTCTGAGAGGGGAGCCAGGGCGTGGAGATGGAGGGTGAGGGAGGTCCGGTCCAGGAAGTGACGGGTTAACTATGTAGAAAGACTGGCAGCAGACAGAAGACATTGACCACAACTCTGTAGAGACCATTGATTGGACACAGTGACCTGAAAGAGGGAGGGAGAACAGCGTTACCGTGTGAACTGATCATGTTAAGCCCCAAATTACTTTTCAGATATTTCTGATAGATGATATGTGACTGTTCAAACCATTTATGGTCAGATGTATATATATATATATTTTTTTTAAATGTATACATTGATTAAGCAATCGTCATAATTTAATTATTCCAGACTGTTATCCGGACTGTTCAGTTGAGTATCTTTTACCCTTATAAATCTGAACGGTGTCCCATTAGATTTGTTAATATAAGTGGACATAAATAGAACAGCAGTGGAATTTGGAATGTTCAAAAGTCAATACTTCCTTAGATTTGTAGCTGGCAGTATTTAAAGTAAGCTGAAGTATGAAATGACTGGTTAAAGAAATGGGTCCATGGCCATGGGGAACAGCTTAACTCAGCCAATAGTCCAATTTCAGTGTAAGGAACCAGCAAATACCAAATTGAAAAAAAAAAATTAAATGTAGGTACCAGCCCATGTGTTGGTGTTTTTCAGCGGATGACAGCCTGGGAGACAGGATTTTAAGACGAGTATTGTCCACTTCATTACCATGAAAGCTACAGTATGAGATGTGAGGATTACTGTAAACCGCGAAAGACCGGATGATTTGAAACCCAATTCATAAGCACACTGATGGGATTTAAAGGCAGGTACCTAAGGACTTCACATAATGAAACAGACAGCTTCTCTGTGATTCATTTTATTTTCACATACACGCATAGTGTACTTCAAAAGGTGTTAGGACAGGGACACACAGATGTGTCAAAACCAACCGTTAGGTACTCTAAGAGAAGGACAGCACACGTGACCTCAGGAAGGAAGACCACTACGGTGTCTGATCAGAGAAACAAATACCCTAACAACAGTCCTACAGGTCAGGAACACTCTTCAGGATGAGATCGATGGGTCAAATAACCTCAGAGGATACACGTCCCAGCCAAATGGAGTACCAACCTGTACCAGAGTGGTGGAAACAGGAAGAGGGATCCTGACACATGACAACATGGCCGCCAGCAAAATACACAACGACTCGGCAGGAAGACACTGTTATTATCTGTGTCTTGGGCTAGATCTTGACCCGCCTTCTCACCCCCAAACATCGAGCGAGCAGCACCATACCGTAACCCGTCCTGGTCGACCCCCCAGCATGACCCCTTTAGCATTGTAGCCTGCACATCTGCCCCCGTTTAAGGAGATTCTTCTGGGTGCGTACGTGAATATCTATGGAGTAAAACGGTGAACATGATATCACAGCGTGTAATACCATGCCCACTGTCCAGCACAATAAATCAGATGACGGAAGCATCTACTGTCACCTACGTTTACAGCATAATGCTAGCTGAAGTATGTACAGAGTCCCACAATATTATACAATGAATGTAGCTAAAAGCATCGGCGGTAGCTATCGGTGACCTTAGAATCGGGGTAGGTTTTTAAAAGTGCACACCAGGAATGATCTGCGAACTACAAAAAGTCAGAAAGGGGAGG
>JACXGK010000436.1:40687-52214 GCA_016801125.1 Novumbra hubbsi
GAGAGAGAGAGAGAGAGAGAGAGAGAGAGAGAGAGAGAGAAAACCGCACAGTGGAACTGTCAGTAAAGTGAATCATAGGCTTAAAAGTACCTGTGACCTCTATTCTCACATTCATCACAGCCACCCCCCCCCCTCCCCATACACACACACACACACACACACTATCCAGTATCCAATGGAGTGCCGACGTCTCCACGTGGGTTGAGGAGTATATGGGGCAGCCCCCCTCCTCAAAGCGGTCATCTGAGAGGAAGACATACAGAGACAAAGCCAACCAGGCCATGTGGAAAATCACAGCCTTTGGGCAACACAAACTATCAGTTACAAACTAGCGCATCAAACAGGAACATGAAAAACAGCCAAACGAAGTGACAATGTGTGTGAAACTTGCCAGTCTGTTCGTCCGTCCTGTGACGCCTCCTTAGATGCAGCGCAGCACATTGAAACATCTGCACTGTAAGTACATCGATGTGAAATTTACTGTATAATTTCCCCAATTTAAATGACATTTCTTTGTGTGTTTGTGGTCCAGCGGAGACGGTAATGAGAGCAGAACGTGAAACTAATGTAACATAAACAGTCATTAGGCTGTTTATCTAGGATGTGCCTCAGGACTCATGGACGTGGGGCAAGGCAGGGCATGGAGGATGGGAAGGCTTCTACAGTCCTCTGAGATGGACAGAATACCACGTGGAGCCGTGTAGAACACCAACCACCACACCGTATTTACCACGCTACTCCTTCCCCTCAGGCCAGCAGTACAATTAGATAAAAGCATAATGAGGAATGATGAAACAACACTTCACGCCAGGGCAAGAATGTGGTTTAAGCCTTACATTTCTTCATTTCTACATGAATTCTGGGTTGGTTTTCGCCACTGGTTGTGGAAGCGGCGCTGTAGAAACGAATCCACTTGGAGGCACGATAGCGATTCTACTCATAAACTACGCACACAGGAGCCACATGTTACCCATTACAGACACATTCAAGAGTAAAAAAAGGACCCAGAAGGCCGGCTTTCAAATGCCCTTAAATGGGATCACAGGTAGGCAGAGAGGAAGGACGTTGTGTGAACACAGATGCCTACACATTCAGCCGTACGCAGCCTGGCATCGCCATGGGCAGCACACCTAGCCTGCTGGCATCCGCTGGTTACCATGGCATCCGCACAACGTCCCATCCCAATTAGCCCCCAGACCCTTCCCTCCTCCTCTCCGATGCCCGGCCCTGACGTTGGCAGAGAGCCACATTGTGCCAGGCATTTAGGGTGGCGAGGGGTCCTTTTTTTCTTCCTTGGCGATCGTACGTATGCCGCCACATACCACAAACACACACGGGCACCGTACCCACACAGGACAGAGGAACGGTCAAAATAACAGATAAAAGACGGAAATAGACCACTAATAGCAGACATAAATGCAGAGATTGGCCTGACACAGAAACTCAATGCACACACATGGGTATACACACACAAACACACACAGAGTATGTGAACTAAAAAAAAGCGAAAGGCTTAAGTCGGTTGGAAATCAAATAAATGGTGATACAGAACATCAGCTGTGCTATTTAGGGACCGTAATCTGTCCGTGCACTTGTGATAACCTTAGAACAGCTGTTGATTAACAAGATATGGTATAGCACACACACAAACACACCGACAGGGTGTTCATGTGGAATTCGGGACCTATAAAATGTGCTCACCATTTTGGAACACAACCTTGAAAATGAGGTTAAATCTCAATTACAATTCCACTTCCAAAACCGGAGTTAAGTATGAGCAAATTGATTTGATTCAAAGTTTCTGCTGACAAAATGGGGATTCAGCCTAGACAGTATACCTCTAATTTATAACCATATATTGATCTACAGTACAAGAGGTGGATTTACCCAAGGTAACAGAATTACAGTAATAGCAATAATTCAAGTAATGTTATGGATATGATATCATGCTCCTTAGATTAAACACATTTGGACGTCTCAGAGCAGCACAGCAGAGCGTAGTAGCGTAAAGTAGGTTAGACTACCGTATAGTTCAGTGCACTATAATACTATTGTGCCATGTACTGTATTCATCTGAATTATGGATGTTGTACACTAAATTTAAGTTATTCTTTATTTGTATATGAATTGTATATGGACATTTTGTATTATGCCACATTCAATTTCAGCAAATTTGTTCTCTGTTGGCTTAACAGCAGAAAAAGTAGATAGGGATCCTTATGAATCGTTAATCTGTTCTGTTTTGCACTTGACTTTACATATTTTCTACCCTCTCTACACAAGAAGGAGAGTAAATGGGAAATATCTTAAAAACATGTGGGTTTTTGGTAACATTTGGTAACACCCAAATATATACTGTTAGCTTTGACATATCCCACAAACTTTACAGTGTGGTTCATAGGTCGGAAAAGGAGAACATCCAAACACACAGCGTCCAACAGCATAGCAACAAATGAGAAGAGCCTTGATAGTGGTCATAGGGGTGTTGGTAGAGACTGAACACATATGTTGTTTCAGCGACACAGTACCTAGAACCTCACTTCCTCTTCCCTTGAGAACAGGATGTTGATACCCTGCTAAGGCTTTTCTTCTACGCTTCCTGGATTAGATAAACAACTCAGGCAATCAGGAGCGTAGAGAGAAATCAAGCTGACACACTTTTGTGGTATGCAATCCAAATTCCGGGCTTCATACTCCTTCATGTGGAAGGGACTGGCGGGCTGTGTAGACCTACAGTGTACATGTGAATCAGGGCCTGAAAGGAGAACAAACACTACCCCGGTTAAATAACTCGATGTTTCATTCCAGGTATATAATGCTTTTAATCGCAGACACCTGCCACTAAACATAAAGAGATATCCTCAATTTCCTGCATTGTTAGTGAATCACAGGCAACAGGCAACCCTATTTAATATACAATCAGTAACAATATAAACGCCTCACTGTCTCGATCACAGTGAGGCCTTTATATTGTTACTGATTGTATATCACTGTGATTCTACTGTTACTGATTGTATATCAGTGTGATGTCACTGTGTTTCTATTGTTATCGATTGTATATCATTGTGATATCACTGTGATTCGGTTGTTACTGATTGTATATCACTGTGGTGTCACTGTGATTCTATTGTTACTGATTGAATATCACTGTGATTCTATTGTTACTGATTGTATATCACTGTGATTCTATTGTTACTGATTGAATATCACTGTGATTTTATTGTTACTGATTGTATATCACTGTGATATCACAGTGAGATTAATGAAGGGGAGGGGGAAGTGCGTTATGCATGTAGATAGAAATGCTCACATGCCTTAATGCTTAATATATGCAAGCGATAAGGCATGAGGGTGCATGGTATATGGGTGAAATAACACAGCTTAGAGCTGGTCTGAGATACAAGGTGGTGGAGCGTCCTCCTGAATGCTGATTGGATGATAGCTGTGGAATTTGAGATCGTATACCACGGGTATGACATCACATCACCTTTTACTGCTCTAATCACATTGGTAACCAGTTATATTGGCAATATACCACAAACCCTCCTTCCACCAGTATAGCCCACAATAAAGTGAAAGAAGCCAATTCTAAATATCAGCCTATTATAGCAGGCTTCTCCAACCGCACACTGTGTACTAGAGACAATGAACGGTGAGCATTACACAATAAACCTCATATACGAACGACCCATCCACTAGCTAAAAAAAGGTAGCCGACTAATGAGAAATAGTGAATGACAACTGTTAACGACCCAAGAAAACCATAAAACGTGCAGAATATCTATTACACCGGGCAGGCAATTTTGGCTGCAGCAGTCACAGCCACACTATATCAGGTTTTGACTGGGTCGCGAATGACATGACACCCCAGTACACCAAGCAGTGGGCAAAATGAATTTGTATTAATGTGCGCGCATACATTTTTGACTATGATGTGTTACTGTTCTCTGTCAATTGCAAATCAACCAAGTATCAATGTAGCGGGAAAGATCAACCGCACCAACGTAAAGCAACGCGTTAGAACCATATCCACGACTCACCGCAGCCGCACTGAACTTCACTGAACCACATCTGAGTTGCGTTGTTTTAGCCACCGAATACCGCTTCATTCCGATACATAACATACACATATAGTCTGCAAGATGTACAGTGCGCGAGTGCTTCACTAAACGGCGTATCTCACCTTTTCACATTGGCGACATCCCTTCTGCGTTTTGGCGTGAAAACCAGCCTGCTCTGTGTGCAGCTGGGCACACCTACACTGCAAATCCAACGGATCCAGAGGCAGTGTTGCTGCTTGTCCATGCGAGACAGTGGATTCTGAGGGAGATATATGTGCAATGGGATGTGTGTACGCTAGGGGGCATTGCTGTCTCAGTGATCAGCATCCCCACAATTTCGATTCAATTTGTCATGGCACATTATCTCAAGATAATACAGCAGACATAATTCTGCCCTGCGTTCATAGACAAGAGACAAACAATGGTCTGGCCACCCTTGAGATTATTGAGCAAGAGAAGTACATTTTAGCAGCAGCAATTAGTGAAAACAACCCGAGAAGCACATTGACTAAACTGAGTTTGCTAGACATATTAGCTTTATAGCGTACCAGTACATGGTCTTGGTAGACTCCAATGATGAAAATAGCACACTGAAAAACAACATCCTTGTCCTAGAAATTAGTCAAGAAATGGAAGCAACGTCATATTGAACAGAATGAGCCATCTAATTTAAGATTAGATTTTAAATAATTTTAAATACTGAATGCCGATTGGCTGAAATCTGTGGTAAACATGACACTCAAGCACATGCATGACATGATATTACTTCACTCTTCTCACTGAGCTGGCATGCATTTTCCCATAACAATAAGGCATATTTCCGGTTTTTGGTATATTTGCCACTATACCACAGTTAACTGCTGTATCCAGGCATTCTGCAATGGTTTTGTTGTGTCTAACAGCAATTAGCAATCTACCATACTACCACATGTCCATTTCATTAACTCAACTTAGACCTACCAGCACTCTTGCCGACTGTCACAGGATACTATTTCTCACTCACCCCAAGGCGGCTAAACATACTTTCTTGCTATGCTAAATTTACCCTGCAGACATGTTCAGTTGTGCCCTGCCCACCAGATACCATCAAGACAGCCCCCTGAACAGCATCCAGTCTACAGTGTTCATATCACCAGTTAAATCACATGCATCTACCCAATATTATCTCAACTCTAGCATGATAAGGACCACACATACCGAAGAAATATACGTTTCTTCTTTTTTTCTGTGCTCACTGCCATACAACCTTACGGTTGGTGGTCATACGAGTACTCTCCCTTTTTGTCTTTAAAATGAAATGCGTTGTTACTTCTGGTACATTGTGCATGATTGGAATAGCCTTTATTGTACTTACTATGTCTATAATTGTACTTACTAGGACACAAGATTACTTCAGTTTTAATTACCTCCAGGATAGCTATATGATTCTCTTTTTATGTTACTTACAGGATCATTGGAAAGCCCTTGCTATGTTTCACTACAACATAATGCAATGACATGTTGTAAGTTGATGAATGGGAAGGGTAGGCCAACCGATACAGGCGCCTGTAGGGAGTTCCAGAGGTGGGGTCCAACGCATTCTCCTATTTTTTGGAACCGGGTTCTTGGTTCATTGAGCACATTGACAACGTTGCTAGAGCGTAGATGACATGAAGGTTCATAGGGGAGAGCAGGTCAGATAAGTAGAGGGCTCCCAAGACATTGGTAGCTTCCAAGACTAAAAGGGTTATTTTCAAGTGAGTTCTTTGAGGAACAGGAAGCCAATGAATTTCAGTAAGGAGAGGTCTTTTTTTAATTATCTCAGGATCCTGGCAACACGGTTATGGATGAGCTATGTTTTAGGATTTTAATTTGCATGCAGACCCCCTAGTACTGCATTCCCATAATCAATTCTGGATAAACTAAATCATGGATATGCTTTTTCTGCAACAGAGAAGGTTTGGTGGGAAATGTTCTTAAGTTGAAAACATGTTGTTTAAAGGAGAGAGTAAGGGCAAATTTCACACCTATTGAAATAGCGGAGTAATCACCTTAGGCGGCCAGACTTGCTGATCATAGAGCACCAAACGACCCCAGAATTAGAGCTGAGATTGATTGCCTAACGCTTGTATGGATTAGTACACGTTAAACAGTCTCAATCTACATTAAAAAAAGCCCTCGTTGACTTTTAGAGAGAGTCCGTCAGCCTCATGCATGATGTGTGGTCTATTATGGTCCCATGGTTTAAGCTACTGCCTCTGGTGTAACAACATACATGGTCACTACTCTCTACGAAGTCAACACTTTATTTTTCTTTTGAGAAAAGGTCTGAATGGTAATTGTGGCTACGTATCTAAATTAAGCCTTTCTGGACTCTCAGTTACTTGCGGTGCGTTTTCCCGTCTTTTTAAAAGGCAACTGATCATTGACCTGCGAGTGCTACTATAGACCCACAGGGGGCAGCGTTGCACCAGAAAAGACCCACAGCCACAGCAATTTATATACATCATTAATTGCACACAACTGATTCCTGTTGTACTTTAAACGTTTTTAAGAGGAGGGGAAGATGAATGAGCATGTTGAAAGGTGGGGATGATTTGCTTGCTATGATACGACAGCCCGAATGACACTGACTCCCTTAGAAGTGCCTTGTGACCAGGTCCGCCGTTTAACATCCAATTCGAAAACACTGCACCGTGCACAGGGCAATGTTCCATTCACTGTCTTTGTCTTTAGACCAGAGGGATAATTGCCACCTACTGGACCTCCGACCCAACCTCCACCAGGATTTGGGCTCCCAAACCAGGGACCGACCTTACTTAGCTTTAAAGGCAAGCCTGCAGTGGGGTTCACATGGCATGTGAGTTACCCTCATCACTTGCTTTTGAATTTTTTCTTTCTGCACAAATTGTTGTTAGGCAACCTGCCTCAAGGAAGACTGAGATTTTTGAATTTTAGGTTAGCACAACAATTGCTAGTCTCCGCGCTCAAAAAAAGGAAGAGCCAAGCAGTGTGGTTTAGCCTCGTATAGAAGTCATACAGAGCCTTTTACCCCTATTCTTTGTCCCCCCCACCTTCAGGCGTATGGGACTCTTATGGCCCATCTGTGTGTGTAGACAAAGGACCAGCAGTCTGGAGGCTAGAGTGGGCACAAATGTGAAAATCCCATCCCCTCCCCAGGGTCACATTACAGCAGAAAGAGAAAGCCAGAGAGAGAGAGAGAGAGAGAGAGAGAGAGAAAAGCACACAAATATCTTAGTTATCATGGATAAAAAAAGATGAGACCTACTAGATTTGAAGTGGAAATAGAAAGATCGATGCGATGCAATCCTATTATTATTGCCACGATTCCAAAGACGAACGTGTAATTACCATTTTGTGGTCTGTCGAGAACAAAAAGTTATAAACGCAGGTTTATTATAGCGATGAATTCCAGTAGCCGATACATTACTTGACTCCTATATAGTTATAAATATATTTCGGCCGTATTTGCTGCACATGACCTATGCAGATTTTCAAATGCTTCATGTATATTATTTCGTTAGCTGGAACAAAGTATTACTCTGTTACAATATGTTTATTGTTTTTCGAATTATTAACCGATATTCATTTCTTTATAGAAAATCTTGTTTTGTACATTTTGTTTTTCGTGCAGGATTTGCTATGTTGCTTTAGGCTACATTATAGCCTTTTAAAATACAGTACATATTATTCTATCATATTCGTATCCGGCCTGAAGCCCACAATAACGGTCGTTAGGATTTCGGCCTCGGTTCATCTATTTTTGTGGAGTCAGTGGTTATTTTTCTTTTTTCATAACTTCCACGTCACTTCTTCCTAAATGTGTGCGTGCGTGAGCCCGTGTGTGTCCCGTGGGACAGGGCAGACGGATGGGCTGGTCATACAGTACGGCTGTCTGGTCTCGGCTTGTCTGGAGGAACACCTGCCTGGTCCGTGGGGAGAGCGTCTGTCCGTCTGCCCGGTGCAGGACACTGGGCCAGAGTTTCCTCAGTACCTAAGCTCAGGAACAGTTCTCATTGACAGTTCCCATTGACAGCTCTGCAAGCGTATAGTCGAAATATATCGGTTACTTAGCAAGTCTAGCGTTTCCACGAGAAACCATATCAAGAAACTACAATACATTTGTCAATATAAGACTGTAAAAGGGAATAACAAGGATTGTTCCTGAAATAAAAACCCAAACGTTGTCATTCTATTGTAAACAGGCAGGTTTCACGGACAATTTAAGCTTATATTTGGAATCAGACTTGCAGATGAACTTCTGAACCGCATATATGCCGCAATTGTAGACAATCTCAAGAATACATTAAATAATACACAAAACATATTTATCAGATTTTCAGTATTTTATGAGGACTAGGCTACTAGAAAAGGGCATCCTGAAATGGTTTGGACTCTTTGGAAAGCAGGTATTGCCTGTACTCACATAAAACAATGTTGTTTTGTATTAAATATCTGGAAAAAAAATCTGTACAATCGAAAAGTCGAAAAATGAAACGGCATCTCATTCTGAAAAAGATATTGCAATATCCCCATGTAATTGGTCCTCTGAATGTCACCCAATGATTTAAAACGATTGGAAATGTAAACAGTTAATTTCTGATCAACAAAATTCGTTCCGTTTTAGATAATTCCTACATTCTTTATATTCAAAATAATATTATGTACAAACAATCGACATAAAACAAGCAACGTAAACATGATAATATAGGTCTAATTCACAATAAATAAGAGGAATACCATATACAGTACATCTACAAGTAATGGCACTTATATTTTACTCAGCAGTCTCTACAAAACCTTTACTCAGCAGTCCTTTACAACAACCAAGTCTAGAGAGTTTGGACATTGCTATTATATGCTACACCACTAGCTTTCAATTAAGCTACTAAATATGTATGTATAAAAACGGTCCGACATTTTGTATTTCCAGTCACTGTAAACTCGGTTTAAAGTGAATCAGAAGCACAGTATCTATGGGCGAGTCAGTTAAGTCTCACCAAGACCAGATAACGTGGCAACACTATGGGCATAATGCAGTTCACCTTTTCCAGCCTCCATTGTAAGTCATCTCTCACACTGATATGCCCATTCCTGAAGTGTATTTTACGCCTCCAGCACATGGTTGAGGTAGGAGATGTAGCAAATCGCGAGCCGGAGGATCTCGATCTTTGACAGCTTCTTGTCAGGTGGAAGTGTGGGGAGAAGTTTCCTCAGCTCCGCGAAAGCGACGTTGAAGGCTTCGACGCGGACGCGCTCTCTCGTGGCGTGCGCGGACCGGTACTTGGCTGTGGCGCGACGGCGCCTCCTCTTCTCTTCCCTGCTGAGGGAAGGCATGGATGAAGAGCGCGCCTTACCCTCGCCCTCTGCTGGCTCCGCTGGAAGGGGGGCGCGCTCCATCTTGATGCCGTTCGTCAGAGTCTGTGTGTCGGGCTGCCCCCAGGGCAGGTCGGCGTCTGGCTGGTCCGGACTCAGCATCATTTTCAGGCAGTTTGTTTTCTGGTCTTTTTTCGGATCAAAGGATCAACCGCGCTGGGAGAATAAAAGTTTCCGGTCAGTGACAACAGAGTGGAAGTTTCTTTGGGTCATTGGTTGATGCTGTGATTCTGTGGTAAATGTATTATTAAATAAAACACTTTGATAATAATAACATTTTTTAAAGTTAATTAATACATATTTTTTATATTCTCAAAAAATGGGTATCTAGGACAAAGATTGTCTGATTTTATGCGTTTACCCCAGTTCATACAATGTGTAATGGCGTATCATATGACGTTTAAAAATCTATATCGAAATTGGCTTTTCTTTTTATAAAGTTTTGCATTCTTGCTTTTCTCTAAAGTTTATGGGAGTACAATTCCACAAGCTGCATTTGATAAAATCCGATCAGACATCCCCAAAACGCAGCAGACATTAAACCTCCAGCAGATTTAACTGATATGAATTATAGCTATAAACGATTCTCCGGAACACCTGCCAGTCTGTATCACTGACTATTTACAGGGTGTATAATTGGATTGCGGTCGACAAATGTTAAGAAAAACGTGATATCCTCTGGTGCATCATATATTAAGACATCAGCATTAATTATAAAACGTTTGCAGTTTGGACTTATATAGGATAAATCAGAAAATGACCGCAAGACGAAATATTTCCGCAAGCGAACAATTTTTAGTTTTAATTGTAAAAAAATGTGGAACTCACCGTTAACATTTGTCAAACTTTATACAGGAAAGCTGGAACGCTGAGGCAACTTCCACCGTGCCAATTGTAATCTCTCACAGTTAAACATCTCCAACCTTGCTCATCAAACTTTCTGTTTCAAGCAATACGACATGCAAAGTAGATGGCATCAAAATCATAAAATAAGATATTACACCATTTTACGCACGTATTAATTAACCACCAGATGGCAGATTCCTTGGCTTTCATTTGCCTTTTTTTCCGGGCGTCACATGGCTGTCTGAGGATGAAGATATTTTCAAGTGTTGTCCCTTGACCTCTGCTTTAGGAAAACAGTGAGGTTGTCGTAAGGACAATGGTGCAATCGCTCGTGGAGGGAGTTTAGCCTATACTCCGGCTAGCCTGTGTCGTTTTCCCTTGGCATACTTATCATATCAGACGGATTGCACGCCAGGGGCCATTCTTCGAGGAGACCGATCACGGTGAATCTTTCCGCCCCCTCTAGACGCGTCTCTCCTCCGCGCGTGCCGACCGGCATTGAGCAAGCCAGATCATGTGAGAGATTATACGAGAGTTCCCCCCAATAAAGCCTCGCGCGGAGTGAATTCGCCAGGAGGAATACATGTGGAATAATACTGTCTGCCTCTTTCTTCTCACTCCCCCCCCTTCCGTTTCCCCTGCGTGGTATATGGACCGCAATAGCAGTGAGAAGCTGGCATATGAATTGGACAGGTACCTGCTCTGGAATGGGCCCCAGTATGAAGGTAATGCGGTGTGTTTGCATAATGTGTGTCTCCCAAAAGCTCATCACCAAAGCATCAATAACCTCCTTTACTGAATTAACCAGAGACACGTGCTGTCTTCCCCCAGCCTATCACACCGAGCTGACCACCATTAGCTTGAAGATAGCCCTCAGAGACAAGACTGCTGCACTAGCACATTCTGTTGATAAATAAATAACAAGGTATGTCTATGGGTCCTAGAATGTCCAGCATTTGTGGACTGGCCATGGTGAAGAGAATAGGAGATTTAACAGGCCACTACCCTCTTGCATGCTCTTTTAGCAGTAAAAGGAGGGAGGAATATAAAGGTGTGTCACCTCGTATGCTGTAAAAATGTAAAGCGTAACAAACGCACTGGCCTATCACTTTCATAGGCCCGTGGAGCTAACAGAGATACAAGGATGTCAGGATGAGACAGAGACGAGATTGGTGTCTCGTGTTTTACTATGTATCCAATAAGAAACATAAACAGGTCAACAACAAGCTTGACCTGTTTTACCT
>JACXGK010000436.1:52314-110010 GCA_016801125.1 Novumbra hubbsi
CCCCCCCCCCCCCCCCCCCCCCATCACAGGGGAGAGGGCCGCACGGGGGTGTAAGTCAGTGTGTTTTCAGTGTGTGGTCTACGGCAAAGCAGCTGTCCACAGTTATTAGTCCGTGGCCGGCTGAGCCCCCCACCTTGGAACAGGCAGAGGCCAGGGAGGGAGGGGGGAGTAGGACCGGGCCCGACTGAGGAGTGTCAGACCAGGCCAGGAGCGGGACGGGGAGGCCAAGGACGGAGGAGCGTGCACAGGAGGCATTACTCCGTGTGCTTTCATGTTATCAGACGCTTTCTCTGTCAGACCAACTGACTCCTCCCCAGACACACCCCGTCAGCGCACAACACAGAACACAGGAAAAACACATGTTACAGGCTAGTCTATTCAGACGTCTTGACGCTGGATTTTATTTGACCCCCTTTTTCACAGCAGGACAATAGCCCAGTAGCAAAAAGACACTGACATTATTTTAGGAAATATAATGAAATGTAAATAAACTTTAACATTTTGAAGTGAAAATTATAAACTTTTCCCAAACCTATTGTCGAAAACCTATGTTTTCTCTACTTTTGCAGGAAAGTCTCTGCTACAACAGGTTGATCAATTAATAATGTAATCAGTGCTATGGCGATTAAATAACATACCTTCACAACAAAGTCTAGCGTATGCTGTCATTATTTAGCGGCATTGTAGTGGTAAAAAAGCATATTCAGCTCCTGGTCATCCAAACCGGTTGGGCAATCACACCTATTGATTTCATATGGTACGCTTTGAAATGGTGACAAATTGGGAATTTGTTCAACAGCTTTATTTGCCTTAACTGCTGAATCCATAGTCATGGATTATTTCAAGATGTGCTCATTCAATAGGCAGAAGCCCACACAAATTAGACAGCATTCACAAATAGTTAGCCTACAACAAATAGTCAGACTAAACCGACTAGTCAGCCATTAACAATTTGTCAAGCACCCAAACAATGGTCCCTTAAAGGAAGAGGCCATGCAAATTGGGCAGTACAAACAAAATGTTAAGGTGGATGGATCAGGGTAAGGCTGTCCCTCTCTTTTCATTCCTCTAATACTTTCCAAATCACTCCTTGGCTCCTGCCCTCTCTCACTGACTCCTGGGCGTACCCCTGATGTGGTCCTAGCCTGGGGACCATCTACGTTTGGAGGGAGTCCTAAGCCTCTAACCATCACCCCCTTTATATGCTGCATGTGACCCTAAAATCATGGCACTTCCTTGCATGGACAAGCTCCATTGTGCAAATAAAACATGAAATCAAGTTGTGTGTGTGCATGGAAGTGCATGTGTGTGTGTGTGCCGTCTCTTGGGTCCAAGGTGTGTTTAAGGACCATCTGTTGTATTGAGGTATCCTTTAACACCCTTTTCAAACTGTTATCTATGGCCCTGTCGCATTGCAACAACTCCTAGAGATTTCGGGAATGTCGGAGAACCATGTTTGGTTGAAAGGCAACAAGAGAGAGCTTCACAGAACAGCCATGCTAATAGGGTCTTCAAAGACACCTTGTGTACGTTTGGCCAATCACACCTTCACATCCCAAAAGACACGAAAGCAGTTGGAATATTTTCTTTGTGACGAGCGAAGCCATAAGGAGTGAGGACATCTCTGAACCACCTTGAAATTGTCAGACAAACTTGGAAAGTGCCCTCTAGATAATATTGTTCAAAAATTATCTTTTGATATCCCCCATGAAGAACTGAAACGGGATGTAGGTTTTCACACAGACTTACATTATCTAATTGAGGAAGTAATGCCGCCTAACACAAACTAATATGTATTACAAATTAACACTGCGACATATGCTATTTTAACTGAACTAAAGAGACTTCAATTTTTTTAATCTTCCATTTTGGAAAGTTCAAACACACACATGGACCTCCAAGAGACAAGCCTATATCCTATCAACCAACCGACACCATGACACATCTGAAACTACACCACAGACTATTTTGTGGGCCAGAAGTCTTTACATCGTGGGACTGCCTCTGCTACAGAAAGATACGAAAAAAGTAAACTGGTGTTGATATTTTCGTTCCATAAATGTCTGGTTGTGATCTCGGCATTTTGAGAAAACGTTCTATATGTTGCTAATAACAATCATTTTATATAAGGCAGAAAAAAAACATACTTGATTATATTTCATAACAAATGTTGTAATGCAGAATTCCTTAATTGATTGATTTCTACCCTGGTGGTGCAATTAAGGACTGGTCGTGAGTTCCTAATTTAAGGGTTCAAAAAGGGTTAAAAGTGTTGCTAGCTTACATAGAGATAATAATCACCTTTCAATTTCTTCATTATCACCCTTATTCTTCTGTTATATTTGATATTCAATGACCTTAGATAATAACTACATTATTTCAGTTACTAAGCAGAGTAAACAGAGGTCTGAATTAATAAGTTACATTTAAACCAGTTTGACTGTAATAATACATCCATCACTTAATTACATGTTTCAGGTTTACAATGGATCTTGTAAAAAACTATACTAGTCCCTTTATTAATTTGTTAACAAACAGTTTACGTATTGCAATCCGTTTGTTTCTTTGTTCGTTGGTTCCTCTGTGATTGGTTGGCATCTCCTATCATATTTTGTTTCTGTTGGATTGGAATCAGATGGTATCTAATTGATGAGCTTTGTAACCGTGGCTACTGAACCGTCAGGAGAGAACCCATGTAAAAAGGGAGGGAGTACTGGAAACATTTAGGAATGAATTCACAAAACTGCGATGCTTCACACACACCCGCATGAACGTACACACACTCCACGGGACGGCTCACATCCCCTCAAATGTTATAAATAAATTACAGAGTACTAAAAATAACGTTGTTAATAATTCATCACTTCTTGTTTTGGTCGATGCTGGAACGGAGCGTTGGGGGGTGAGTGTGGAAATTAAAAGCAATTATTCGGAGGTTTCCATCAATCTATTTATTCTGAATGTGGTCATTCAGGTATTTTCGTAGGTATTTCATTCATCCAATACCAGCTTCCTGATCTCACAGAACCTATTGTGTGTGTGTGTGTGTGTGTGGGAGAGGATGTTGGTTTGTTGTTGATGTGTTCTGTTCACCCATGAACCAAGCGTACCAGGTAAGAGGGCAGTGCTTTTTCAATAAGTTGGCAGGTTTCTGATCTTTGCTGACAACGTATAGTGTTGCACTATATTTCTTTTTATTCTATGTTGCCCAAGCTTCCACATACAGTAATTCCAACACTGAACAGTAAATATTAGGATCTCCCAAAAGTCAATCAGTTTGCAAACGCATAATTGGTTGAGAGAAGTGCAAACGGAAAGCCGAGAAGACGAATTGGCTGTGGGCAGAACACACACCTGGGAGCGTCACGGCTGGGAATCCCCTAGTGGCCATGAATGTTCATGAAATGCTAATGTTAGCATCCCCATGAAAAAAAAACCCATCCACTTCAATTAGCAACACACACCAAGCAGCTAAATGCTATGGAAATCCCAATGATCTATTGAAACGGGCATCAGACAGAACACCTGTTCCTGGTTTACAGGTTGGTCGTCGGGAAACGGATGGGCATATCAATGTGACAGGGTCCCACCGAAACATTCATGACGAACAAATTATACCTGTAATTGACAGAAATGTGGAGAGAGAAATTACGAAATCACCCGAACAATTAAGTGTCATGCAGTGATTTTACAGATTATAAGCCGACAACAGTATTTTTACAAAGTGCATGCTTTTAACATACTGTACATTTTAGGCATTTCTTGACAGCTGGAACACCCCAGGCCACAGCGTATGCACTGCAATGTTAGTGTACTGCCCCGCCATGGGAACTGAACAGGGGCATGATTGTAGTGCGATGACCAAGAATTAAAGACGAAGCTATGCAACACGCCACATGAAATGCAAATCGTGACTCAGGCGCATCATGAGTCGGGCATCTTGTCTCTTCTCTAGACGAAAAGGTCATTATTCGTCAGCTATGTTCATAGTTATTGTAGCAATATTGTTCACTTACGAAAAACATTGTTGTGCAATGAATATAAACAGTTCAACAAGTCTCATGCAATTGAAATTCAGTTGGCAAACACGAGGAAGCAGTTGATCTTAACAGCCTTGTTTATTTCTGGACTTAAATGCTAACAGACCAAAGACCAGTACGGTTGGTTTAAACAGATTAACCCATCATACCCCAGCTTTGATCTGGCTGTTGGGGGGGATGCGTTTGCCAAGGTGAGTGCCAACTGTCAGGCCAAAGACTTCAGACTTGTGCTTCTCCTCAATAGCCTCTTTAAGCTGGAAGCCCCGCTCACAATCAAAGCTGTCGGATTGAGTGAAGGAGAGCGGCATCTCTCCCAGAAGCCCCTGCAGCCTTGTACGCCACGCCTCCAGCATGGTGGAACGAGCCTCAGAAGAAATGTGATGAGTAGCCCAGAAGATCTGTGGAGCCAGAACCCGGAAGCCACAGTAGTGCAGGATACCATTCTACAAGGAATACAATTACATGTCAATAAGCAGATCAAATTAATCTTAGAAATAGTTACAAAAGCCCAGTCACCACTAGCAATTAATTTTCCAAACATCACCTGCAGTGGCCACAAGGTGATGTTTATGTCTCCGTTGATGCCTTTGGAACTGAACATGGACTCATGGGATCCAGTAGTGAAAGACAGCATAGCCTTCTTCTCCTGGAGAGGAGATTCACATGTAAAAACTGACAGCACATCAGAACCTAGAAGCATGAACACAGCCATATGGTATAAGCATCCCTTACCTTCATGAGACCCTGACTGTACCTCTGTTCTGAGGTGTAGGCAAAGCCCATTGTGAGCACTCGGTCAATCCAGCCCTTCATAATGGCAGGAACGGTGAACCAGTACATAGGGAACTAACATTCCAATAAAACAGGTTAGTGTACATTTAGAAAAGCATCAGTAGATGACTGTCTGAGGTACAATAATTCAGGATACCTCACCTGGAATATGACCACATCTGCATCAGAGAGTTTGCGTTGTTCCTCAGTGAGGTCAGCAGACAGTCGTCCCTCCTTCCATGCCAGCATGGTCTCCTCTCCATAACGGAAGTGCTCAGCATCCTTCACCTCTCCAGTGATGTCATCAGCCGTAGCAGAAGGCTTGAACTTCATGGTGTATAAGTCAGACACCTCCACCTGACACCCCTGAGCTGTCAGGACCTCCACAGCCACATCTTTGGCTGCAGCGTTAAACGACCCAGTACTCTGGTGGGCGTACACGATCAGTACCTTCTTCATGGCTGAAACAGAACATACAATTTATTGACAATAAAAACATTACAAAATGTAACATTCAATACATTGTAGGTGGTCAGCAGACAAAGAAGTTTCTCAACTCACACAAATAGTATTAAAGTCAAAAGTCTAAACAAAGAAGACTGTTACAACCAACGTTAATTTAGAGTCACACTCACACATTGTCAAGTCTGTGGGGCTCTATGTACTACGAGTGCAGCTTAGCAATAAACTACTTAATACTAACAACAGCCCAAGGCTACATCTTTTATCCTGCTCTGTAATCCCAAACACCATCTCACACAGGTGCCTGTTAATCAGCAATCAAGTTAGTCACCTGGGATTACCTTCTATCACTGGTAGGTGTGCTAGAATATATTAGAGATATATAGTGCTAAAAAACTGTTATTTCTTGAGGCTTTCAACTGACTCCACAGTGGTAATACCAGGATTAAGTTTCATAATTTCAAACAAGACTTTGCGGCTCAATGTTTAGGCATAATATACAATGTACTACTGGCCTTTTAAAATAGCTTTTTTTAAACTGTACATCCATTGTGATGTTTTGGATTTTAAATGAAAGCGTGTGCTAAGACTCACTAAATGAAATAAGTTATGAATACATTTAAAGCCAGCACTTTTTCAAGATGCATGTGATCAACTAAAGCTTCTGAATTCATCACATGGTTTTATTACACCCATGCAAGCCTTGGCCCCTTTAGCGTTGATCAGATAGGGTTGAACCTTTAAAGCAAGCCCTGCAAAGCCAGGGTTCTGCCTGTCAATTTTCACTTAAACATTCAAGCTGAGAAACTTTGTACCAAGATATCTCTCCACAAATTTTGTGAGTTCAGCAGGACTGGAAATACGTTTGCTTTTATTTATTAGGTGTAGCAGGGTTTGGTTTGAAAAACAATTGCAAAATACAAAACCACTGCCCCTCAGAGCCTCCATGTGTACAAGCCAATTAGGGCTTAAGAAACACTAAAATCCTAGACCCATCTTTATTTATATAATTTCAAGTGTTAGAATTCAAACCAGCATTTTTTAATGAAAATGCAGAACTGCAGCTATCAGTCACAGGATATGCATGTGCCTGCCGCAAAACCTTCACGGTTACGACCAAATTGGTACACTTAGACTGGGGGAGAAGATGAGGCAATGTTAATGTGGTGCTTCTAGCAAACGA
This sequence comes from Novumbra hubbsi, assembly GCA_016801125.1. Classification (NCBI taxonomy): domain Eukaryota; kingdom Metazoa; phylum Chordata; class Actinopteri; order Esociformes; family Umbridae; genus Novumbra; species Novumbra hubbsi. The sequence continues at coordinate 58,771 of JACXGK010000436.1, forward strand.
GAATTGTGAATTAACAACAACCATTTCAAGTCTCCACCATGTCTCAGATAATGCACTGTAATGTTACAAGACCCAGAACGGTGCATGAAGTAAAACAAGCACATACAGGAAGACCTGATATAGTACAAGATGGGAAAATTGGTTGCCGTGTTACAGATTAAACTAGCGGGTAAATGGCAAAGGGCAAACACACCCACAAACAGCATAGTGTCCCTTTTCATTCCAGTTTAGAGCTCATCAAAGTAGAGATCCTGAATGTGGTTTTACCAACCAAGTACAATAAACAGAAGCCTGAAGATCCCATAGAGCGCTTAAGTCTTCTTCTAAACATGTTAAACTGATAGTAAGAGGAGCACTGGAGACATTAACACTTGTTTATTTCCAAAAGCTACACAAGACAGCACACAGTTGTTTCTACACCCCAGCTTTGATCTGGCTGTTGGGGGGGATGCGTTTGCCAAGGTGAGTGCCAACTGTCAGGCCAAAGACTTCAGACTTGTGCTTCTCCTCGACAGTGTCTTTGAGCTGGAAGCCCCGCTCACAATCAAAGCTGTCGGAGGGGGTGAAGGAGAGCGGCATCTCTCCCAGAAGCCCCTGCAGCCTTGTACGCCACGCCTCCAGGATGGTAGAACGAGCCTCAGAAGAAATGTGATGAGGAGCCCAGAAGATCTGTGGAGCCAGAACCCGGAAGCCACAGTAGTGCAGGATACCATTCTACAAGGGAATACAATTACATGTCAGTAAGCAGATCAAATTCATCTTAGAAATAGTTATAAAATCCCAGTATATTCTAACAGTTAATTCTCTAAACATCACCTGCAGTGGCCACAGAGTGATGTTTATGTCTCCATTGATGCCGTTGGAACTAAACATGGACTCTTGGGATCCAGTAGTGAAAGACAGCATAGCTTTCTTCCCCTGGAAAATAAATTAGTGCATAAAAACTAACAGCACATCAGAACCTAGAAGCATGAACACAGCCATATGGTATAAGGATCCCTTACCTTCATGAGACCCTGACTGTACCTCTGTTCTGAAGTGTAGGCAAAGCCCATTGTGAGCACCCGGTCAATCCAGCCCTTCATAATGGCAGGAACGGTGAACCAGTACATGGGGAACTAACATTCCAATAAAACGGGTTAGTGCACATTTAGAAAAGCATCAGTAGATGAGACTGTCTGAGGTACAATAATTCAGGATACCTCACCTGGAATATGACCACATCTGCAGCAGAGAGTTTGCGTTGTTCCTCAGTGAGGTCAGCAGAGAGTCGTCCCTCCTTCCATGCCAGCATGGTCTCCTCTCCATAACGGAAATGCTCAGCATCCTTCACCTCCCCAGTGATGTCATCAGCCGTAGCAGAAGGTTTGAACTTCATGGCGTAGAGGTCAGACACCTCCACCTGACACCCCTGAGCTGTCAGGACCTCCACAGCCACATCTTTGGCTGCAGCGTTAAACGACCCAGTACTCTGGTGGGCGTACACGATCAGTACCTTCACAGCTGTAACAGAAAAACAGGCAATCCAGTTTAATCGAACTGCAGTTGAGGGTATAGATATTCTAGGATAAGATTTTGAATCAGCCCAGACATCCAAAACTATTTTAAAGTTCTCATACGACATTAAACACAACTCACTAAAAGCCACTCAATTGTTAAATTTTTTTTTTACTTCCATTACAAAGCACTTACCCATAGTCAGATCTTTTGGGCTCTGTTTGCTGCTTGTGAGAAGTTCAGGTTCCCAATATCTAAACTAGCTGATACTAACACTGGCCTGAGACTGCTGCTTTTAAATTACTTTGCTAACCCAAACACACCCTCTCACACAGCTGCCCGTCAATTACTCTAATCATCTGTAATTAGACTCTGCCAGTGGTAGATGTATTGGAATATCTGAAAGGTGCGTTGAGTTATCTAAGAAGGCGTTTGTCATAGAACAGTTGACACAACTGTGACGCACAAAACAGTATCTTTGGTTTGTTTCAGTTTCATTCAGAAATGAATGATTCAATGAAATTGGACTGTGTTCAGGAATTTATTTCATTCAATTTATGATAGTTGTTAGAAATTGTTGAGGTGTTTTTCTGTAAAATGCAAGAGTAAAACCATGAGCAGGGTTGTTTTGTAGGACAGTGTTATAGGATCCACATGCTCTGATGGTCCCTATGGAGCCCGCACAAGGCATCCAGAACCAGAGTCAAGTCCCACCCAGCCCTGCCAGGAGATGTACCTACCATTCTCACCTGGCAAGCTGCAATTGCAGTGGAACATAAATGGCCCTGTTTAAAGAGGTATTGAACAACCTTTGCCGTTGATCCCATTATTTCAAAAATGGTGTTCCATGTTTGGTATGCCAAAGGTATACCCATCCCCCACACACTGGATGGAGGAGTAGTTTAAAATAATCTGAATGGCTTGGCACGGATGCCTGGGTGGAAGGCTTGTCACGATCTTCAATTCTCCCGAACCTAGTTGTTGAGATGAGACAGGTCCTTAGATGCAGTTGGATGTCCTTAAATTCTTAAGGGAGAAAAGATGGCTTTTTAATGCAGGCTGGCATCATCTGTATCTGGGAAACAGACTAATAAACATATATATTCGTACTCTGAGTCTGTCTTTGTCTCTCTCAGACCATGAGATCTCCACATACCCGCTGTATATGCAATGTTTTCTGGGACCAACCTGTTGCTAGGTAACCCTGGGACACAGCTGTTGGCTAAGTCAAACACTTCCTCTCTTGTTATGGTGGAGCTGGGCCTAATTTATTAGTTTGATACAGGCACGATGAGCCAGAATGGGCTTGTGCAGCACTAACACCTTGCAAAATGCCACAGCCCAAGTCCATGCCATATTCAATTTCTACTGCATTTCTCACGGAATGGTAAAACCACTCTTTTTCAAATGGACTATTTCTGGGACTAAATTGGATTGAGCTACTTGTCTGACTGAGGAGAGGTGGAAGGCTATATCTGCATATTCTCTCCTCCCGTCGCAGCTCCTTGTTCTGTTGTTAGCAACATCATTATGGGGGTTTCTACGTCCTATTGGGAAGATCTGTCCCCAGGTGTAAAGACAATTTTTTCACACCGTTGATGGAACAATTATTTAATTAACCTAGTTATTGCGTTAGGGTTAAAAGAAAGTTAACCTCTAGTGACATTTTCCACATAGCCCTACAAAATGCAGCTGTGATCCGCGCCAGTGGACACATCTGGTGCCGATTCAGCATCACTGCAATGGACAGAGCGTTTTTTAGCTTCACTGAGCTGTATGGCGCCAAGGTGCAGGTAAGCCTATCGACAGCTTACAAAATGCTGTAAAATCCATAATGTTTTTAAATGCTGAGCTGGACAAGCGTAGAATAAATACATTTGGAGCGTCCACGCGCATCCTGTCTGCCTCTGCCTTATCTAAGCAGGCCTAATTGGAAAAGTTTTTCATCTGAGGAAAGGATCTGTTTTTGATGCTTTAAATCTCGGACAATTCCTCTGGGTCATATTTTAACATATCCCAACGCACCTGCACTTTAGAAACGGTATCTCCTTGGAGACAGCGAGCGAGACTCCCCAATTACGCGCCATCTGCCCATCTCTTCGCGCCTCCAGCCCGCGCCGCTATTGATTGTTGTTATAATATTATACGGCGCAAATGGATGCAACCGGGAGACAGAGAATGAAGAGTGACGGAACGAGGATGAATCTAATCTAGCAGCAGAACTGAACTATTGAGTTAAAAGATGGACGGAATCGAACCTGCACAAAAAATATTCCGCAATTTACTTATTATTTCTAAAACCGGTAGCTTTGGACGAGGGGAGGTGTAGTAAATCCACGCTGCTTAGTTTGTTCAGTGACCCGGTGCAATGCATTTTCAATAAGTAAAAGGTTCCTTATAGCCCAGGCCAAGAAGGGTACAGCGAAGTATGGTTCAGTGTAATGCTTTACTCCTTCGCGCATGCTTTAGTCTGTGTGAAGACTTCATGATGCCATTTTTGGACTGTAACCCGAGACGGAAAGATTTATATGCAGCAGTGCCAATAACGATGGAAACGTCTCGAATAATATCGATCATTTAACACTGTGTTGGACAATTGTGCATGCACCACATTAGAGCCCGTTATTGGAAGCCACGTCTGTTTCATTTCTAAATTCCTTATAATCAAGCCGGGGCGATGGTGCCGTTTGCAGAATTACCACTTTATGTGCGGTGATATTGCTTCCATCAGAATAATAATACATGATCAATAGATGATGGTTCAAAACCGCAGAACTGCCAATAAAATACAAATTATCACTATGGATACTGTATTAGCCATCAATTTTGCACCTGGCTCGCACCACAATCACAACCAATGTTATCAATTTGGGATTATATCCTGTGCTGGTAGAGAGACGCTCCTGTTATGAGTTTTAGCATGGCCCTGTTAGTGGGCAGAATGCTAATCCTTGCAGGGGAATTGGTGAAATGATACGACAATGACAGTATCAGTGATGCTTGTAAACGGTGTGCTGTTAATTGCAAAGTAGCTCTACGTTGTAGACTGCGGACTTCGTATTCTGAAAGCACATCTGAAACTAGGTGTGCGACTTTGAGAGAGTTATTAATACGCATCTCGAATATTTAAAACATTTACTAGTTACATGTGTTGTTTCAGTCAGTTATATAACATATTTGGTCAAATAATTAATTTAACATTCTGTCGAGAATTGTTGGCTTGCTAGAGGGTGGATGCCACTGAATAACACTGCATGCACCACCCTAGTCAATTAAAAAGAAGAAAACAATAGATCTGCTGGTTGCCACACAATCCTCAATAAAAAATCCTACTCCTGATTGCAAAGTACTGCTGATCAGTGACTCAGAGGACTGCCCCATTCAGGACCCCTGTCTTATTCACCACATTGTTGATGGTGTTGGACCACGTCAGGTCCTAAGTGATGTGTGTATTTGTGTCAGGTTCCCAGCAATGTGTGTTTGTGTTTCGGGTCCTAAGTGATGTGTGTATTTGTGTCAGGTTCTCAGCAATGTGTGTTTGTGTTTCGGGTCCTCAGCGGTACACAGTTACCTTACAGTCTATCTACCTGCCCTTAACTACGTGTACATTTATTTACAGGACATTTCTGGAAACCCAATACTGACCGGGAGGCGGCACAGTAAAGTGGGGGGCTTTTTTTGGAAGGAAAACAATGCTGGGAAAGACGAGCAAATCGGTGGACATGAGGAATTACATGAATCAGTTTGGTCCAGTTCTGTAGTATTCCCCAGGGTGGAGGGATGTTAGTCCTCTGGGATTTCTCCAGTTACAAGGGAGGGTTTAACAACGTGTGTAGGTGGCGGTGCTTTTTATTCCACAAATGTAGCAGAAATCATACAACAAAACATGTTTATAGACCAACCGCGTGGCTGGTTATATCAGTCGTTCAGCCATCTGATGAGCAATGGGTTGTCAGCACCAAAGGCCCAACAGTAAATCCTAACCAGTGTTTATCGGTGGTCGTTATGGTGATTAGATCAGTGACAAGCATCTAAAGGATGGCATTGATGCCTTACAGGCAATGGTGTCCTTCCGGAATACAGCCACAACTCATGAATCACCATCTGGGCTGTTCATTATTCACTTTGGCCTTAACCCTCAACGAGACATGGCAGAGAAGCAGAAACCCTCTGATTACACCATAGTATCTGGATTAAAGACCCAAAGTATTCTTACTGGCTCACAGCGTAGTCCATCTAGTGGGGAAACACTAGACCGCAGCCATTGCTGCGAAGTTGTCCATCATTCATTGGTGACTGAAATTCAGAACCTACCCGAATTTCAGCCATAAAATAAAAAAATGTTTAAATATCTATACATTAGTCATCCAATACAATCCATGTGGATTAATTTAGAAAAAACAACCTTAAATCAAAGATCAGGCCTTTGGTAAACACATACTACAATATAAAATGGTTACCTCAGCACAGAACACAACCATTTACAGTTAAGGGGGCTGAACATGATCGTTACTCAAAAAAGGCAAAGACAAAACCAGCAAGCCATTTGGTTGAAAATGGGCACGGCGGCCATGTTTATTATAGTGGTCAATCAGTGGGTGCAGGGGTCTCAGGGTTATTGGCAGTCCGGTTTCTTCTGTGTAGGATGGTTACCAGGACAGCCACACAGAGCAGGCCCAACACCAAAGCTACACCCCCCACAGCAATAGATTCTGAAGAAACCCCTATAACAATGGTGATTAAATGGTTCTTAAAACACTGATCTGGCTGTGAAAAACCACTTCACTGAAGAGCTACAATGCAGTGGCATAGTTACCAGTGCGGGACTGATCGTCAGGCAACACATGTAAGCTTTGGGCTTCAGCCCGGCCTTCTGGTTCCCCAGCGCGCACGTCCCGTTCTCCTTTCACATACGTTTCCTGGATGAAGATGGGCCCAAATGTAGCGTCCGCCTCCCACTCCATATCTGGAGAGAAACCACTGTTTGGTAACATTTCCCTATTGAGGTTATCCACCATTTAAAATAAATATAGTGTGAGACTCCCTGGGTTGAAAAAGACACATCACATGACCCAAAGTCAGGCAAACTTGTCTGAAACCTGAAAGTCAGAAATTTGAGTGCCATCAGGTACGTTAAAACGGATATGGTTGATCTTCAAACAGAGGGGTATTAACACCTGCAGTTGGCAGACTCCTCCCCTTCCTCTGACCACAGGATGTCTCACAGCAGCCACACACTGCATCCACCCCATCAGCTCCCACCCACCTGGAGAAAAGCAGAGAGATGGCCACGATATTAGCGGGATGAGCCTCTAATCTCACAAAGGAGGGACCCATACATACTTATTAGTCCCGGAGGTAAACGAGCAGGCCTTGTGCTCCGTGTCCAGAGGAGCGGTTGCTACGATGGCCTTCAGAAGACAGGAGATGTACATCTATGGGAGAGACTTCAGTTAACTGGCGGAACTTGAAATGGCTCCTAATGTGCGCAGCTCCGACATGTGAAAGACAGTTGAAACAGCAGGGCTGCATTTAAAATAGTAAGTGTTCTGAGGTAGGATCAGTTGTCCCTTGAATCTAAATACAGTATTGTATATCGCAGTTACCATTGTATCTACAGGCCCAAATGTTATATGATTTACAGCCTTCAGTCGGACAAGCATTAACTTTAATTGGTTAACTTCCTCCCTTGCCAGTCCACAGCACAGACAGAATAACTCACATCTGGGCTTGTCTGCTGCTGGAGGCGGAAGGCTTCCAGCTGGAGATGCAGTGTCTCTGGCTGGGTCCGGTCCAGGAAGTGAGAGCTGGAGCCTGTCTGCAGGGCATCAGTTAAACACCTGGAGGGAGAGGAGAGGGTTTTCAGGGAAACATCCTGGTAACCTAATGGTTACACAAATGCTTCAAGAATGAGCGGAAAGCAACTGCAAGTTCAGTGAAAGGAACCCAGATTAATTTGAAGGAACAGGCAGATTTATTAATAGAAAATCGTAGCCAAGACGAGTTTCATATCGGCCTCACCCGTGATTTCGGACGAAGTCGTATCGCAGGGCCGAAGTGGCGTCAGGCACCAGGGTGGCCACACAGCTGTCCACAAACACACGCATGGGCACGTGGTGATACCGTTGTACAGACACCTCCACGTTGATCATGTCCCCAAGAAAGTACACCTTGGACGGCCTCTCGTACATCCAGTCATCTGGGACACACGGGGAAACCACGGTATCAAACCACACGGAAACGGACCGTCGGGTGCGCTCGACAAACCCAGCGCCTCGTTCCCAGGGTTACGCACCTGTCATGAGCGCGAGGGAGAAGGACAGGGACTCCTCCGATACTTTGGTGGCAGAGAAAGGGAACCAGGTGGGCTTCAGAGCATCGCTGCTCACATTGTGTCTCCTGAGGACGCATTGAAGATCAAACCCCACGATAGCATGAGAAACCACGATAACGGAAGCGCCGGAGTAAGTTGTTCTAGGAGCAGCCGCTTAGACACCTGAATGTGACCGGCTTCGCGGTGGACCACCACTCACCTTAGATATTGGCACTCAATGCGGACAGCGGCGCTGTTGGTCCTGACAATGGAGCTGGCCCCTTCCGGCGTCGGCGCGTAGAGCAGAGTGAAGGCATAGATGAGGCTGTCCTCAGTCATCTTACACAGAGGAAGAAACCCAGACTGTTAACCACACCGTTCATTTGGAAACGTGCGAGCAGAAGCGCAACGTCGCTAGCAATTCGAGGGCACTTTTCGGAAGCGGCTCACCGTCAGCACACTTCCGCAGGTGTGCAACTCCGACTCAAACAGAAGCACTTGGGCGGAGAGGTCCAGTCCCACTGAAGGACATCCACCTAGGGTGACGTCCTCCACCTTCACCAGCTGACCGGTCCCAAACAGGTCCAGTTTAACTTCCACCTGGACAACATTCTCCGCACAGCGAGCGTCCACGCTCTTGATGTGCTCCGGAGGGGAGATCACCTTCAACACAGGCTGCCGATCAGGAGCCGTAGCTGTGACTGGGGGCACGGACGGGGCCTGGGGAAGCTTCTGGATCCTGTCTGAAAACGGAATTGGGTTTTGGACCGGCGCCCTGGAATGAGGTCTCGTCTGTGAACCCGCCTCATAGTTTGAAGTAGATGGTCTATAGATTGACAGGCCTCTCAAAGACCCTTCACACATCCAGGCCAAACCCAGAAGTAAAATTACATATAGCATTTTTCTCTGCAGCTCTCCCATGATTATATGACAATGTCGGTGTTCCAACAACCACATTAAGATAATTTCTACTAAAAGCGTTTTTTATAGACATTTAGATCCTGCCCCTGACTCCTCCCTGTTTCTCATTTAGTGAATGGCCTACAGGCCTGGGTATTACACACACCTGCCAGCATTGATTGAACACACCGATTGATGTACAGTAATGCAATGCAATCACCACAAGATGGCAGCAAAACCTCCCTATTCCAATTGATTCAGTCTGAATGGTGTTCTTGAGTGTTGATATGGTAAATTGCGTGGTCTGTTCCCTCAGTAAGTTTTAAGTGGGGTGGAGATGTTTCCTTTGAATTGTTGTTAATGGCTGAAGCCTGTCCTAGACCCAACACCTCCGTCACAACACATGATGTAAGACGCACAAAGAGCATCCACAAGAAAAACATATACCATCACACATCTACGTATATAAAACTGGTGTACTGGTGTAGTTGAATCAGGTGTTTGTCCAGGGGTCAAAATACAAAATGTGAAGGAACCAAGTGACCTTTTATGTGTGCAGTTCTGAAAAACAGTAATAAACCGTGGGCTGGTTGGGTGGTTGTGTCAGTATGAAGTTGAATAAAACGCACTTTAAAGTATGCTTGAGTATTTTGTGGAAACGTGTTCTTCAGTACAATCAGTAGTACAACGAAGCAACTGTTTAAGTGGGCGGAACGCACCGCTGAAGTCTTCATGGATACTTACCATTGGTTACGATTATCATGATTGTTGATTGACAGGCAGCTGTGTGGGAGGGCGTGTTTGGGCTAACAGAGCAGGATAAAAGCAGCAGTCTCAGGCTTATGTATGTTTGAGCTTGTTTTGTGTTATTTTAAACCTGAATTTGGCATTAGCAGTGAGTAGTACTGAACAGACTTGGCCATGGGTAAGCGTGGCTATAAATGTGGTATGATTGTTAGTAGTTCAACTGTTTGTTGTGATGGGCAGCTGAAGTTTTGGGACTCCTTTGAGGCTTGCAACAGAACTGTTCACTGTTTGATGCATCTAAACTGCACATTAGTGACATCTGCCTGTCAGACGTATTATGTTCTATGATGTAACTTCCTAATGTGTCCAAGCCAAATTAGAACAGAACATATTCTTGACATTCCAGAACACTGCTTCCATTTATGTTCTGGATGGTATGGAATGGTATGTCTTCAATAAAAAAAACTGTATTACTGGAATGGCAGGTGAAAAAGATTGAGACAATCACATGACAGTTTTTAATGAGCCTCAGCAAAATTGTGTCAAAAAAAAGAAAACGGTCTATAACTCTGGTTCCAGATTCTGATTTCATCCTCAACGCAGCTTTTGATGGATTAACCTGTCTTCTGTTACAGCTAACAAAGTACTGATCGTGTACGCCCACCAGAGTACTGGGTCGTTTAACGCTGCAGCCAAAGATGCGGCTGTGGAGGTCCTGATGACTCAGGGGTGTCAGGTGGAGGTGTCTGACCTCTACGCCATGAAGTTCAAACCTTCTGCTATGGCTGATGACATCACTGGGGAGGTGAAGGATGCTGAGCACTTCCGTTATGGAGAGGAGACCATGCTGGCATGGAAGGAGGGACGACTCTCTGCTGACCTCACTGAGGAACAACGCAAACTCTCTGATGCAGATGTGGTCATATTCCAGGTGAGGTATCCTGAATTATTGTACCTCAGACAGTCTCATCTACTGATGCTTTTCTAAATGTACACTAACCCATTTTATTGGAATGTTAGTTCCCCATGTACTGGTTCACCGTTCCTGCCATTATGAAGGGCTGGATTGACCGGGTGCTCACAATGGGCTTTGCCTACACCTCAGAACAGAGGTACAGTCAGGGTCTCATGAAGGTAAGGGATCCTTATACCATATGGCTGTGTTCATGCTTCTAGGTTCTGATGTGCTGTCAGTTTTTATGCACTAATTTATTTTCCAGGGGAAGAAAGCTATGCTGTCTTTCACTACTGGATCCCAAGAGTCCATGTTTAGTTCCAACGGCATCAATGGAGACATAAACATCACTCTGTGGCCAATGCAGGTGATGTTTAGAGAATTAACTGTTAGAATATACTGGGATTTTATAACTATTTCTAAGATGAATTTGATCTGCTTACTGACATGTAATTGTATTCCCTTGTAGAATGGTATCCTGCACTACTGTGGCTTCCGGGTTCTGGCTCCACAGATCTTCTGGGCTACTCATCACATTTCTTCTGAGGCTCGTTCCACCATGCTGGAGGCGTGGCGTACAAGGCTGCAGGGGCTTCTGGGAGAGATGCCGCTCTCCTTCACTCAATCAGACAGCTTTGATTGTGAGCGGGGCTTCCAGCTTAAAGAGGCTATTGAGGAGAAGCACAAGTCTGAAGTCTTTGGCCTGACAGTTGGCACTCACCTTGGCAAACGCATCCCCCCCAACAGCCAGATCAAAGCTGGGGTGTAGAAACAACTACTGTGTGCTATCTTGTGTAGCTTTTGGAAATAAACAAGTGTTAATGTCTCCAGTGCTCCTCTTACTATCAGTTTAACATGTTTAGAAGAAGACTTAAGCGCTCTATGGGATCTTCAGGCTTCTGTTTATTGTACTTGGTTGGTAAAACCACATTCAGGATCTCTACTTTGATGAGCTCTAAACTGGAATGAAAAGGGACACTATGCTGTTTGTGGGTGTGTTTGCCCTATGCCATTTACCCGCTAGTTTAATCTGTAACAAGGCAACCAATTTTCCCATCTTGTACTATATCAGGTCTTCCTGTATGTGCTTGTTTTACTTCATGCACCATTCTGGGTCTTGTAACATTACAGTGCATTATCTGAGACATGGTGGAGACTTGAAATGGTTGTTGTTAATTCACAATTCTCGTTTGCTAGAAGCACCACATTGACATTGCCTCATCTTCCCCCCAGTCTAAGTGTACCAATTTGGTCGTAACCGTGAAGGTTTTGCGGCAGGCACATGCATTTCCTGTGACTGATGGCTGCAGTTCTGCATTTTCATAAAAAAAATGCTGGTTTGAATTCTAACACTTGAAATTATATAAATAAAGATGGGTCTAGGATTTTAGTGGTTCTTAAGCCCTAATTTGCTTGTACACATGGGGGGCTCTGAGGGGCAGTGGTTTTGTATTTTGCAATTGTTTTTCAAACCAAACCCTGCTACACCCAATAAATAAAAGCAAACGTATTTCCAGTCCTGCTGAACTCACAAAATCTGTGGAGAGATATCTTGGTACAAAGTTTCTCAGCTTGAATGTGTAAGTGAAAATTGACAGGCAGAACCCTGGCTTTGCAGGGCTTGCTTTAAAGGTTCAATCCTATCTGATCAACGCTAAAGGGGCCAAGGCTTGCATGGGTGTAATAAAACCATGTGATGAATTCAGAAGCTTTAGTTGATCACATGCATCTTGAAAAAGTGCTGGCTTTAAATGTATTCATAACTTATTTCATTTAGTGAGTCTTAGCACACGCTTCCATTTAAAATCCAAAACATCACAATGGATGTACAGTTTAAAAAAAGCTATTTTAAAAGGCCAGTAGTACATTGTATATTATGCCTAAACATTGAGCCGCAAAGTCTTGTTTGAAATTATGAAACTTAATCCTGGTATTACCACTGTGGAGTCAGTTGAAAGCCTCAAGAAATAACCGTTTTTTAGCACTATATATCTCTAATATATTCTAGCACACCTACCAGTGATAGAAGGTAATCCCAGGTGACTAACTTGATTGCTGATTAACAGGCACCTGTGTGAGATGGTGTTTGGGATTACAGAGCATGATAAAAGCTGTAGCCTTGGGCTGTTGTTAGTATTAAGTAGTTTATTGCTAAGCTGCACTCGTAGTACATAGAGCCCCACAGACTTGACGATGTGTGAGTGTGACTCTAAATTAACGTTGTTTGTAACAGTCTTCTTTGTTTAGACTTTTGACTTTAATACTATTTGTGTGAGTTGAGAAACTTCTTTGTCTGCTGACCACCTACAATGTATTGAATGTTACATTTTGTAATGTTTTTATTGTCAATAAATTGTATGTTCTGTTTCAGCCATGAAGAAGGTACTGATCGTGTACGCCCACCAGAGTACTGGGTCGTTTAACGCTGCAGCCAAAGATGTGGCTGTGGAGGTCCTGACCGCTCAGGGGTGTCAGGTGGAGGTGTCTGACCTCTACGCCATGAAGTTTAAGCCTTCTGCTACGGCTGATGACATCACTGGAGATGTGAAGGATGCTGAGCACTTCCGTTATGGAGAGGAGACCATGCTGGCATGGAAGAAGGGACGACTCTCTGCTGACCTCACTGAGGAACAACGCAAACTCTCTGATGCAGATGTGGTCATATTCCAGGTGAGGTATCCTGAATTATTGTACCTCAGACAGTCATCTACTGATGCTTTTCTAAATGTACACTAACCTGTTTTATTGGAATGTTAGTTCCCTATGTACTGGTTCACCGTTCCTGCCATTATGAAGGGCTGGATTGACCGGGTGCTCACAATGGGCTTTGCCTACACCTCAGAACAGAGGTACAGTCAGGGTCTCATGAAGGTAAGGGATCCTTATACCATATGACTGTGTTCATGCTTCTAGGTTCTGATGTGCTCTCAGCCTTTATGCACTAATTTATTTTCCAGGGGAAGAAGGCTATGCTGTCTTTCACTACTGGATCCCATGAGTCCATGTTCAGTTCCAACGGCATCAATGGAGACATAAACATCACCTTGTGGCCACTGCAGGTGCTGTTTGGAGAATTGACTGCTAGTATTGCCTGGGTTATTAATTGAAGAATTGTTTACACTAAATTGGATCTTATTGACATGTGTTTGTATTCCTTGTAGAATGGTATCCTGCACTACTGTGGCTTCCGGGTTCTGGCTCCACAGATCTTCTGGGCTCCTCATCACATTTCTTCTGAGGCTCGTTCTACCATCCTGGAGGCGTGGCGTACAAGGCTGCAGGGGCTTCTGGGAGAGATGCCGCTCTCCTTCACCCCCTCCGACAGCTTTGATTGTGAGCGGGGTTTCCAGCTCAAAGACACTGTCGAGGAGAAGCACAAGTCTGAAGTCTTTGGCCTGACAGTTGGCACTCACCTTGGCAAACGCATCCCCCCCAACAGCCAGATCAAAGCTGGGGTGTAGATCTCTTTAACCAACTGTTGTGATCTTCTGTATGTGCTGTAATGCAGCTCCAAAAAATAAACTATTGTGTCAACCAAGTGCTCTTCCCTTACCACTAGCTCCACATGTTTAGAAGACTACAAAACTAGGGGTCTTAAGGTTTTTGATTATTGCAACTCATTAATGAAAAAATCCCAGGAATTCTTTGGACTTTAGGGTGAAACTAATATTATTTTACCAGCTACTAACCCCTGGAGGATGGTCTGGAACAATGAGTCCTTTTGTCAGTGAACTTTTCACAAGCTGTGTAATCTTATCCTTCCCTGAATGCTTCATGTTCTGCCTGTGGAAATGGCTACATAGTGCATGTACCAAGAAATGTACCTCCCACCTCCCTGGCACAGTGAACATTGTGTTCAATGTCTTAATTGACAAATGTACAAACGTTTGGTGCAATTACATTCTTATGACATGGTAAATGTAGTCTGTGGTAGTGTAAATCTAAAGGAAAAAATGTACATATCATAAACGTACAGCAAAATGTTGATAAGAACCATCAGCCACTGTTGCAATGAAACATTTCTACTCCACTACTGTAGGCTAATATAATGCATCAGTATGTCCATGAATTTAAAGCTAAACACTTAAAGGAATTGGTGTCTAAATATGGCAAATTGTATGGTAAACATGGCTTCAGGCATTTTTGAATAAAGTACTGCGTTCTGAATAAAAGTATTGCTACTTTGTTGGTGTGCAACTATTTCCAATTAACTGGATCACCTCCCTCAGTATTTGGACCAGTAGTCTCTTTTAGGCCTCATAATGGTACATTGCTAAAATGTAACAAAGAGACGTGATGCTCGTACTTGGTTTCCCATTCAATCTACCTCAGATTTTAAGGTGAAAGTCTTCTCAGTTAGACTCCATCAGTAGCTATGCCTCACTATTATTTGCTGAAAGAATACAAAAGAATGTAGAGTCTTTCCTCCAAGGCCAACTTGGAATGATTTTTACTTTAGGTTAATATATTCTGTGCCCAATAGCCTGGGGACAAGGTTAAAAACTAGCTGGAAGAGGCTGTGAGTGAGCCAGATTTGCCCCTACACGTGGAGGCGTGAGGGGAAGATGTTTTGGGAGCAGGGATTGTTTCAAGACAAACCCACCAAACAGAAGCACACATATCTCAAATTTTTACAGATTATTTGTGGACAGATATATTGTCCAACAAAAAATAAATGTGATGTATTTTGGTCCACCTACCATTGGTGGAGGGTAATACCAGGTGACTAATCCCGGGTGATTTGATTGCTAATTAATAATATGAGTGGGTGTGTTTGGGCAATCAGGGAAGGATAAAAGCAGCAGTCTCAGGCTGTTGTAATTATCACTTAAATTCGAAGTCGTCTTGAACGTTTCAGTAGTAGCAGACATAACCATGGGTGAGTATGGTTGTGCTTTAAACTTGTTTTTTACGGTCTTCTTTCTGTCGCGTTAAGTGTTGTGATGGGTGAAACGAAGCAAATCGGAACTCCAAGACAATTGAAACAATGCATCGTATAGGATGCCCCGTTTCGAAATACCGCACGCTGGCAACATTGGCTTGTCAAATGCGTGTGATAAAAATGGAAGACTGACTACTAATTGGCATAGTGGGTGGAATCCGCAAGCGTTGTTTCGGCCAGAACGCTGAATAGTGAATTTGAGTCCGCTGTTTAGTGATATCTACTCCTGGAACGTCAGTAATGTTCCGTTTACGATGTTGATAAATATTTAGTAACATAAGCACAGCTGTGCGCGCGGTGGAAGATGCGCATGTCAGTCCCAGTCCCACTTTAATGCGAGCGACGTTTTTATGGACAGATATGCGGACGTGCTTCTACAGTGTTTGTTCCTTGAAGTTTCCGGCCTGGTGTTTTGTAAATGCGTTTTTTGGCCACTGCTGACGTAACGGGCTTTATAAATGCATTTGAGGTCCGTTAACTGATATCAACAACATTACGATGTTAAGGATTCCGTCCTGAGACGCTTCACTATTAATTAACTACACATTGATATGGTTGTAATGTAATCGTTGTTACATCTGAAAGTGTTCATTTACAAGTACAGGCTGTATAACATCTTGTATTTGTAGACTGCATCGCTTTGGAAGTCCCCCTCTTACATAAGACATCCCTCCATTTTCCTTCGTTTATATTTGACAGACTGCTGTAGGTGGCTCATCAGGTCTAAATGGTATCACTAACCTTATGTGACACTTGTGAATTCTTTGTTTGCTCACCACATACCATGTCTTTCATTAACTTATGGTTTTGTTTATTCTGTTTCAGCCATGAAGAAGGTACTGATCGTGTACGCTCACCAGAGTGCTGGGTCGTTTAACGCTGCAGCCAAAGATGTGGCTGTGGAGGTCCTGACAGCTCAGGGGTGTCAGGTGGAGGTGTCTGACCTCTACGCCATGAAGTTCAAGCCTTCTGCTACAGCTGATGACATCACTGGGGAGGTGAAGGATGCTGAGCACTTCCGTTATGGTGAGGAGACCATGCTGGCATGGAAGGAGGGACGACTCTCTGCTGACCTCACTGAGGAACAACGCAAACTCTCTGATGCAGATGTGGTCATATTCCAGGTGAGGTATCCTGAATTATTGTACCTCAGACAGTCATCTACTGATGCTTTTCTAAATGTACACTAACCCGTTTTATTGGAATGTTAGTTCCCCATGTACTGGTTCACCGTTCCTGCCATTATGAAGGGCTGGATTGACCGGGTGCTCACAATGGGCTTTGCCTACACCTCAGAACAGAGGTACAGTCAGGGTCTCATGAAGGTAAGGGATCCTTATACTATATGGCTGTGTTCATGCTTCTAGGTTCTGATGTGCTCTCAGCCTTTATGCACTAATTTATTTTCCAGGAGAAGAAAGCTATGCTGTCTTTCACTACTGGATCCCAAGAGTCCATGTTTAGTTCCAATGGCATCAATGGAGACATAAACATCAC
Organism: Novumbra hubbsi; assembly: GCA_016801125.1. Lineage (NCBI taxonomy): Eukaryota > Metazoa > Chordata > Actinopteri > Esociformes > Umbridae > Novumbra > Novumbra hubbsi. The sequence continues at coordinate 75,622 of JACXGK010000436.1, forward strand.
CTTGTGGCCACTGCAGGTGTAGTTTAGAGAATTAGTTGCTAGTGGTGACTGGGCTTGGATTTCTAAGATTAATTTGATCTGCTTACTGACATGTAATTGTATTCCTTGTAGAATGGTATCCTACACTACTGTGGCTTCCGGGTTCTGGCTCCACAGATCTTCTGGGCTACTCATCACATTTCTTCTGAGGCTCGTTCCACCATAATGGAGGCGTGGCGTACAAGGCTGCAGGGGCTTCTGCGAGAGATGCCGCTCTCCTTCACTCAATCCGACAGCTTTGATTGTGAGCGGGGCTTCCAGCTTAAAGAGGCTATTGTGCAGAAGCACAAGTCTGAAGTCTTTGGCCTGACGGTTGGCACTCACCTTGGCAAACGCATCCCCCCCAACAGCCAGATCAAAGCTGGGGTGTGAGGATGTCTTTGCATTGTCTTTGTCTCTAATGGCCTCTTAATAAAATCGGTTACCGAAACATGCTTTTGATGTCAATATCTTCACATTTCCACAGTTGCAGTTAAACACTGAGTTTATGTGTGGATGCAGTAATTTCTGCTAAAATTGAGTTATTTAAATATTTGAGTGTAGTACTCACTACTTTTGTAGGGGCACAGAAGTAGTCATGTTGGTCCTACGTAAAGTCCATCCGGCCTTCAGTGACGTCTGTTCTGTCTTGCCTATGCAGGCATGCTGGTGAGCTGAATGCAGTATCCAGCTGTGACTGTTTGGTGCCGCCTGATATTGTTGCCCCTCTGTCACAGAACAGGGTACTGTTTGGGTTTATAGGATGAGGCTTGTACCCTGCCACTCAAAGCCCCCGACCTCTAGACAGAGGGCGGAAATGGAATCAGATGTAGATTGGAGTCTGACCTGTGAGAAGGTTTCTCACAGGGTTGCTCAATGCTTTTGTTTGTTTACATCAGGGTGATGTACAACTAAAGCACTAGTTACTGCTCTGCTACAGTATAAAACCTTCCTTCACATCTATTCATGCTATTCATTTGGGGTGGCTTGTGCTTTTGTAATATTTAGGTGCGAAACACCAGTCCTGACTTATCGCCAAGAGATGTTTTTGGACCATATAATCTTTGTTTGTGGCATCTAACATTTGCCAAGGGAAGTTAATCGGAGGTTACCAATGTTTTAATTGTTAGCGTCAAGGTATTTCTGTACGTCTAGAAAGAAATCCATGCAAGATCTCCAGTACTGAACCCATCCTGCTGTACTATTGTCCATCGTAGTTCTCTCATGCTCGGCCTGTGGGGAATGTCATTCTCCACCCAGTCAATGGGAGGAAGTGGGCACACTCTTCCCAGGCGCGGAACCCGACTGTCCGGAAGAGCAGACCTGGATCCCTCAAGGAACCAAAATGCACACATCCATCCAGAAAGAATGATTAATGACACAAAGCCAGAGCGTCAGATGTGAAATTAACATTTTAATTTGACAGTTAGAAATATTAAATCCATCCCAATATATACTGAATGCAGAGGGGTAAGTAAACACACAGTTCAACGGTTTATTACTGTTAAAACACTGAGCCAATACAGTGAATTAAGATGCCCATATTACTTAACGTGAAATGTAGTTTTTCCTGCCAAAGAAAAAATCAGTGTTAAGGTTATCATTCTGTTTATTAAACATGCAGACCTAGAGTGCCCTGTGACTGATTTCTGTGGGCCGGAGGGTGTTTTGACGGGCCAGTAAATCAGTCTAAACGCTGGGGCCCAGACGAGACGGGGTTCACGACACGCCAGTCATTACAAATGAAGACCCACAGCAGGATACAGAGATGGAGATATTGAGGAAAAGAGTGATGCAAAGATGGAAGGCGAACAAAAGAGAGAAAGAAATAGAAGTAGGGGAGCAAGAGATAGGGAAAATCAGGGTGAAAATAGGAAAATATGTGGGGGAGATAATTAGCTCTTCTGTGAGAAAGGGTGAAAGTGAGAAATGGAGGTGAAAAGGTGAAGACTGAGGCAGATTTATAGGACCCATGTGTATGCTTCCTCTCAGTCAGAGGACACATTAAAATGCTATCAATTACGCCTTGAGAATGAATGCCGGGGGTCCTGTGTGTGTATGTGTGTGTGTGTGCCTGTGAATTTACAGTGCGTTAGTAAAGGCTTCATCGCAGCGTGAAATGGACAGGCGGGAAATCTGTCCAATCAACCACCGATGTCCAATACTATTCCTGCCCCCTCCTAGCCAGCTGTGTGTCATTGTACCACCTTTTTGTTAAAGACAATGAAACACTCCAGGATAAAATATCTACAACACAACACAGTTCAATACACTTTTCCATTCACTCCTCTCTCTGTACAGGAAGCTATTTCAGTGAAAACATTGGGACCTCGTAGTCCTCACATTCTGGTCTTTTCAGTTGGTTTCCCGTCAAGGAGTCAGACACTGCCAGGGCACACCCCAAACATACCCTTTAGCAGCCTACTCCTCTGAACTGAGATCAGTATAGTCATGAGCCCTCAGCTGGTGGGACTCCATTACGGCTCTAATGAATGGCTTCACATCCACTTGCATGGACCTCCATTATGGCTCTAATGAATGGCTTCACGTCCACCTGCATGTGCCTCCATTACGGCTCTAATGAATGGCTTCACATCCACTTGCATGGACCTCCATTATGGCTCTAATAAATGGCTTCACGTCCACCTGCATGTGCCTCCATTATGGCTCTAATGAATGGCTTTACCTCGACCTGCATGTACCTCCATTACGGCTCTAATGAATGGCTTCACATCCACCTGCATGTGCCTCCATTATGGCTCTAATGAATGGCTTCACATCCACCTGCATGTGCCTCCATTACGGCTCTATCGAATGGCTTCACATCCAACCGCATGTACCTCCATTCCTGCACTGATAGAGTGACAGGCAACATGAAGGAGTCTGACTTGACAGGCTGTTTCCAATGTAATAGTAAAGGGTGAGAGGCTGAGCACTGGGCTGGGCAGTTCAAGGCGTCAGGGCAGGTTTGGAGTGACAAGGTTAAGACTAGACTCTCCCCTATGATGTAATGAGACGCAAGCCTCCTCCTGAGGCCCCAACCAGCCTTCTACAGAGGAGCATGGGGTTTGATGGGAGCACTTCACACTCTGTCTCCCTCGCTCTCTCCCTCTCTGACTGTTCTTGTCTCTCTCTCTCTTGCTGATACCTGTCACCACACACAAAACCCCCAAAACATTACGCCACCCATCATAGTATCTGCCTGAGTCATGGGTGCAACCGTGATGTTACTTGCATTTCCACTGTAACATAAGTGAAGCACTCGCTGAGCCCCGAGGGAGGAAGGGACTGGGAGACGAGGGAGGGAGGGAGGGAGGTGGGATGGATGAACGGGAGTGTGGCCTCTCCTACACCTCAACTGGAGCTCCAGGCGCACAGCTCTCAACACCAGATGTTGGGTTGCCACATCCTGGCAGTAATCCCCCCGTAGCGACACGCTCACCCTCGTGGTGGTCCTCAAACGCGTTCTATCCAGGGGGAACACTGTGAACGGGAACAACCTGACTGTCTGGAACCGTGGACAAATGGTCAAGTGCAACACTCTGTCAGCAGATGTTACCTAGGCCCCTGAAATGCCTCGTACCCGTGAGGGTGTTTATGTTTCTCTGTAACAGTTGTTCTCTCAAGCGGTTTATGTCATTGAATGTTTGTTACGTAGAAAAAAGCTGCTGGTGTTAGTTTTGTCGGCTGTCTGAGGTGGCGATTTTTTTTGTTCTTTTAAGGAATTGATTTAGATGTCAAGGATGGGGTGGTGTTTTATTTGACAGTAGATGGTGTGTGTAGATGCTTTTTAAGAGGGCATAACCCACCAGTGACTGGTCAGTTACCCAGGATAACCTTCAGCCCTCCACGCGATAACGACAAGGCAAATGTGGCTGTAAGCAGGAATCGTTGTGTATCCTCCATTCTGGTCGAGGAGGGTTTTTGAAAAGACAGCACATCCAAACACAGGTCTGAGATGGTTCATTTCTCATTCACTGTTTGACAGCACACAAGAGCCAAAAATCAGCCACCTTATCCGCGAACTCTCGCCGTGTGCAGAATGGAAAACGGCCATTCTCTGGGGCCTCTGTCTGGGATGCTGGAGTACTGTTACATGATTAGGGTTATGAAGAGCACTGTTGGACCATGTACATTTTCCTGTCCCCTGTGGAGAGTATTGCCTGTCACCACTCCATCAATGGATCCCCTCTGACCCAACACGAAAAACACCTGGCCGGAGATACGGTCTGTCATCTACATGGACATAATGGGCAGGATATTATATGGCGTTACATGGCATTAAGGTATGTATTCGTGTGTGTGTGTGTGTGTATGTGTATGTATGTTCATGTATGTATGTTCATGTTAGGGCATGCCCGCGTGCGTGGGTTTGTGTGTGTGTTCATGCAAGGGCCTGCCTGTATGTTTGTGTGTGCGTGTGTGGGTGTATGTGTGTGGGTGTATGTGTGTGGGTGTATGTGCATGCGGAGGAATGAAAAAGAGTCTGAAACTGTACTCTGTTTACCAACTACTAAGGTTTTTTAGGCAATTAAGGTTAACTGCCAGGAGATTTAGAAGTATTTCACACCTGCACACCTTCTTAAGAAAACATCTACGTAAACTCTGGTCTTTCCTGCATGTTTTGACGTTCAGTCAGTTATCAGGTTTGACCTGCAGTTCATTCTTACAGTTGTTGCCATGGAGAACACTCAGGAATGTCTTTATGACCTTGCTTTGTGACAGGGAAAAAAACTCTCTTTGCCAAACACCTACCGGCATAATCCTGACTAAAAGACACAACATAAGATCCTCTGGCCGTCCTTTAGATGGAAAATAACAGCGACAGCAAGGAAAGAGTGGGCTACTTTTAAATATGATGAAAAACATCAAAGCAACACCCAGATAAACATAACTGTAGCTATGAGAACACCTTCCATTGTCACCACACGAAACATGTAAGGGTGGGGTTGTGGTGACGGGGAAGATGGAGCGGTTTTTTTGGGGGGGGGCAGACATGCTGAAGAGGATGGGGGAGGATGGAGAAAGACAGGTTCAGGGGTGGTTGGAAGGGAGGGCCTCTTAATGGAAATGTAAGTATCCTTCCCTCTCAACCCCCTACAACGCCAGGGCGGGAAGGGCTTAACCGAAAGGCTCCTCGTCCTGTTTAACACCAGTTGAAAAATAAACAAAGATTTGCAGGCCAACAGTAACAGTTACCTGGGTGTAGGCTGAGACTGTACTCTCTATGGCATGCACACAAACGCACCCAAACACGCACTCACTAAGACACCAGTTCATACATTATCTTTGCAAAAAAAGGACTGCTTTGGGATTCTAGGAATTCAAAGGAAATACTTATTACAGAAGGCACATCTAGACCACCACAGATCAGTACCATTCGGTACCAGATTAAAGACAATATAAATATACCATAAAGGATAATTTTTACAACTTCAAATCACTGTTGTGTTTAACCTTCAAACATTAATTAACAACAAATAAGAATTGGGTTTGTCTTCCAAAAGACAGCACACTCAGCGTCGGCGATTGCTCTTTGTGTGTGTGTTTAATATCAGAGGAAGAGTTAGTCCATTTGAATTACTTGGTATCAAAACACCTGCTACTGTTATTGTTTTGAATACACAATGCTGTGGGATGGTTCTTTCAGCTCTGCAGCTGCACACAATCTGTACAAACAGTCACACATACCTACTCTCATTCTCTCACACACACACACACACACACACACATCCATGAAGTATTTCAGAAGAACCACTCAGTCCGGTCTCTCCTTTTCTCTTCATGAGAAACACTAAAGAACAGAGCAAAACAAACTAGAACAAAGTACACCAAAACAGACCAGAAAAGAGTACGCCACAACCGACCAGAACAGAGTATGCACCAACAGACCAGAACAGAGTATGCACCAACAGACCAGAAAATGCTGGTCTGCCACAGACCAGAAGAAGTTGGCAGCAGTTTGAAAGACCAGGGGTGCTTGTCTGTAACACATCTGAAAATGGCCCGTTATGTTTCTGTTGTTAAGGACAAAGGATATGCGTGCGTACAGGAGACTGCCTTTCAACCCTCACAGAAACAATACTAGTGAGTTGATTTCCGTGGTCCTGTATGAGGTCAGAGTGTTCAGTGACTGGAGATCAGTGGCTATGGAAAGTAATATGATTAAGTCAGAGTTGAGATCTTTGAATAGAGGGGCGTATTATCATTAGAAACGTTATTGTTGCAACTTGCTTATTTTTTCGTGTTCTTATCTTGTACAGACAGCAGAGTTTGGTCAATTTAAAAATTGAGTTATTGCTCATTTGAAGTGAATTGTTTTGAATTGCCTTGAAATAATTAGACTTCCTTGTATTTAGATCCCTGTGGTGATGTGGACAATTCAAATTCTAGGTATATGAATACTTTTTTCCTAATTCTTATTCAGTGTGCCATTTAAATTGTTTATCCACCAGTACAATTTGTCCACTACCTAAATGCAAAATGTTTAACACAAATCCCTTTACACAATGCCTCAAACCGTGCTTTCCCAGCAGACTTTGGCCTAAGTGCTCTTACATGGGATGTTTAGACACAGCGAGCAGCTGTGCTGTATGAAGGGCGGAGAAGGTGAGCACTCAGTCAACACACATTAGGCTCCCACAATGCTTTGTGCCGGTTCCGAAAGGATGTGATGGTGTTCAGAATTAGACTAAATGCTGGGGAACAACTATTTTCACCAGAACAGAACAACAACCCTGCAGCTGTCTTAGTTTTTTAACACAAAATCCCATAGAGTTTTTTCTTTTACAAAACCCAATGTTTCACTGAAACCTTGCCACATGTTTTTTCCAGTGTTTTGTGACTGCAACAAGCACAAGGACAGGACGATGTGCTGCGGATGTCAGAGAGACACAGACCTCAGAGTAACAGGCAGTTATTAAGTGACTTTGAGACAACTGCCATCCGTCTTTGAAATGGTCTGCGTTTTTGTCATTGTTGGGTGTTTTGGTTTCAGGTGGCTGGAGAGAGGCAGGGTTGAGCCCATTCTGTGGTTGTTCTCGGGGAGTGAAGGATTGTGGGTGTGACTCTACATGGGAGCATAAGGCGGTTGACCGCAGTTTCAGAATATGTCACAAAACAGTTGAAAGGAGCTGAGAAAATAACGTAAATAAGCTAAACTCTTAATAGCACATTGTAATACAATATGCACCATCGTGAACAAGCACACGCTTTGATTGGCAATATTAGTGTTTTGCCCGACCCACATGACAAATTTAAACTCAACTAGACTGGTTGCTATTCATTAAAATGAAGAAAAGGGAGAAAGTATTGCTTGTTATGACAGACATATCTTAGTTAACAAAAGTGCCAGTCAGTGTTCCGCATCTCGCTTTGGCTATCATTGCACAAAACCGGTTAATCTGTGTGCAATGTCCGAACGCGTTTCTTATTTTTGTGCAGTAGTTTTGGGGACGAAGAAGTAATCCGTCGCTTTCCTCTTGGCAGAAACTTCAATGATTGTTTAGGGACCTGCCTTGAGAGGCGTATCACTACACGTAGTATATTAACATGTGTAGTGGGAGGTACGATGCCAGCATAACTATCGATGCGGAGGATAGAGACGCGACACTCGCTGTCCAAGCCAGATAGCGAAGACCGTACAGGCGGCAACTATCACTAACTACCCTGAAGAAAAAAACTAACTGGACATTAATTCGCCTCTCGTGAAGGTGATTTTTAATAACAAGTAAGGTATTTTTATTATTTAATGCTTCTTTCTCTTTAACGATTAAATTCATCTCTCTTTAGAACAGACTAACTGACGACCACACAGAGTTGTGTTTCGTAAACAAACGACATACAATCTATTCTATAAATGTTATTTTATTTGTCAACCTAAATGTCCACAAAGTGCATTTGTAAAGAAAATGGTGCCTTGTCCCTTCGAAGTTTTGGCTACGTCTTAATACATAATTCCAGTCTGACTATTGGCCTCTGAAGTCTTCGAGTCTATCCATCCGTAGAAAGGGCCATCGTCTTTCACAGCGGGGAGCCTGGATTAGCAGTGCCCTTTCAATAAGCGCCGCTAGGTTACTACACAGAGTCGCCTGGAATCTGATAAAGTAGACGTATGTGCTTTGCTTTCATGGTAGATTTAAACCTGACTAACAAAGGGACTGAATTGAATGTGTACTGAGATTCACGACGCGTATAAACCCATATAATTGACTCAGAGACTACATTCAAGCCTAATTATTTAATGCCCTCGATCGTTAGTGCTTGACAGAAACGAAAACCCAATCGGTTTTATAACGTTACTAATGATGTTTTATAACTGAACATGTTTTTTTTAAATACTACTTTGTTACACATTGCATATTTAATGGGTAACATACAAATTAGGTGCACGCTTAACAAAAACGAATGAGTTTTTACACCTAATATTAGTCTACTCTGGGCTTAATATTAGCGCTGGGGTTATAGCTTCATTGGGAGTTGGTGGATTCTCCCTGATCCCTGTATTTGAGTCATTTGCATCACAAATGCTTAAATCAACCGTAAATATATTGCAGTAAAAGTAACAGCTCCAATAGTGTACCGTTTTCTCTGTTCATAGAGTAACGTGAGAACATATTTCACTGGCCTATATTTCTTGTGTAATGGAATTGCATGCTGCTTTGCAAATATGTAACCAGTAAGGAGATAACAGGGACAAATATGCCCAATATTTTACATATGTTATGTTACTTGGCCTATGTTGTAACCAGATCGACCTTGCTGTGTATTTTGGGTGACGTGAAACTGCTGTTTTGTGATCTGAGTGGTCTGATAAAAGTTTCTTTCAACTATAGTTGGTAGATGCCTACGAGAGAGGGAGACTGTGCTTATCGCTGCAGTGTTCTTCTCGTGTGTCTTTGTGTGTTTTATCAGCAGAGAGCCGAGGAGGATCAGAGAGACATGGAGGATTGGCACCTCCGCTGTTTCTGTTTAGCATATAATGGAGAATTACAGGGACACTCTCTAGTCTGCGTTAGAATACAAAATCCATAGGCGAGAGGGAATTACAGAGGTAGAGGGCCAGATGCCAAGCGCCGGATGTCAAGCCTGCCAAACAGTAATGAATGGGGGATCCGTTTGGGACATAATTGCTGATAAAATCAGCGGAAGTTAGAGACAGCCATAACAAAAGTCCTTCACCGATTGGCTGGACTCCCAGGCACACGCCCACTAAATTAGTCTGGGCTCAATTTAATTAAACCCGCATCACCGTATTAACGCCGGTAGGCCTTTATCAAGGGGATTAACCTCTTAACCTACAAGGGCCGCAGCCTGCTGTTCCTCTGTCCTACCTCACTGTCAATGGGTTAGGGTGTCCCAGGACTAAATAAGTCCCTGATTAGACGGTTGCAGTGAACAAAAATGCAGTGGAACCGGTTTGAGGGTCCAGAGTCGAACGCCCCTGTTCTAGTTCTGTTTGCAGTGGTCAGTCAAGCGGTTCTTGGGTGCTGTATGAACTCAACCATGCCAGGCATTCTCCCACTCTTCAGGGTCTGGGCCCCGGAGGTATTCTGTAAATCCCAAACTGGTGGTTTTGAATGCGTTCCAGCCTTACTTATAGATAATATGTCCCTTCGCTGTAGTCGTCACGCTCTACCGTGGGGTCGACCACAGCTGCTCTCAGCGGTCATGTTTCAATGCCCCGGGAACACGCTGTGTCGCTCGGCAGTCACGACCTGTCTTTGACCGCATCTGGTCCGTGTCTAAAGTGTTTGACGGCCCACGCTAACGTCGCTCTGATGTCTTCCCGCATCACGGACGGGGTGAGACGGGAGGGTTACATTTCCTTTCACCTTCTCCCCCTGGCCTCCTACCGGCGGTGATGAAGAGAGACGTGGTGTCAGAGCACCGGGGACCAATCATAATCCGACACACTAGGATGTCAGAGGCTGTGTTGTGTGACCCTGGCAACCGAAGAACAGTGTGTGTATTCCCACTGCGTGTGTGTTCACTTTGACCTACGCAGATTGTGTTCGATGCGGTGGGTGTGGTGATGATGAATCGGTCCTTTGATCCTCTGGGTGTGATCATTGTGTTCTCTCCCTATACCACATGCTGCTTTTGGAGGAAAACAGAGGAAATATAGCCCTTACTGTGAAGTGAACTGTTACTTAGTAATACTGTAAGTACAGTAAGCAGTGTATAATGCTGTAGCAATAAGGCTTGTTTTGTGTGGCAGATATTCCACTACAAAGCGGAGCATGAAGGCGATTGGGCCTGGGAACAGATGGAACCTCTATGGTATATTGGCCATAAACCACACCCACTCCAGTCTTATTGCCTAAGTATGGCCTACTATACTGATATTCTTTTATGTGGGCTATAAAAAGAGCAAAAACAGAAAACTTAACTAGTGCTGACATCGAACTGGACATCAAAAGATACAGTTTCCAGTAATTCCAAATTCATTCCAAAATAGCAAAGCGTTCATGTATGCATAAAGGAACATTTTGGAAGTTTATACATTTAGATTATTCCGGTGGGTTATCACAACAAGCTGTGTGCATTGCTTTGGGTTAATTTCATTTGGGAAGTGAAACAGATCATACAGGACTCCATGCAGAAGCCAATGGCTTTAATGATCTCACTCTGCGGCAGAAACCGAATGAGTTCTGCACTGACGGGTTGAGATTTTATTCAAGATAATTCAAGGAAACCCAGGGCAAGACTCAGTACATACTTACATTTTTTTAAACATTTCTTTGATAAAGCATACGTGCGTCTGTCTGGTGTATTGGTGGGCGTGAACGTCTACGTTTAGCGGCAGAGAGCTGACGTTTCCTGTCTCCGCAGGTTCTCAGGAAGTGAGGTGTGCGAGACGGCAGGGAGGATGAGCAGCATGGACATGGAGGAGCTGTTCGACATTTGGGAGGACCTGAACCTCACGGGCCTCCTGGAGAACGGCACCCGCTTGGAGATGGGCGGCTGCCCCACCACGTTCGACCGCGGCGCCCTGCTGTACTCCGCCTGCGTCCTCTACGTCTTCATCTTCGTGGTGGGCGTGGCCGCCAACGGCCTGGTCCTGTGGGTGAACGTCCGGGCCCGGGGGACCTCCGCCGGCTCGCCCGGCCGCCCGGAGACCCACCTCTACATCGCCCACCTGGCGGCGGCGGACCTGTGCGTGTGCGCCACGCTGCCCGTGTGGGTGAGCTCCCTGGCGCAGCACGGCCACTGGCCCTTCGGCCAGGCGGCGTGCCAGCTCACCCACCTGCTCTTCTCCGTCAACCTCTTCGGCTCCATCTTCTTCCTGACGTGCATGAGCGCCGACCGGTACCTGAGCGTGACGTGGCCCCCCGCCGGCGAGGAGGGCGCCCGGCGCCGTAGGCTGACCCGGCGGGCGGTGTGCGCGGGGGCGTGGCTCCTGGCCCTCCTGGCGTCCCTGCCGGACACCTACTTCCTGCAGGCAGTGAGATCGTCCCACGCCGACGTGGTCCTCTGCCGGCCCGTGTACCCGGAGGAGGGGGCCCGGGAGTGGATGGTGGGCATCCAGCTGAGCTTCATCCTGCTCGGTTTCGCCCTGCCCTTCCCCGTCATCGCCCTGGCCTACGCCCTTCTGGCCCGGGCCCTCTCCTCCGCCTCCTCCGCCTCGTCGGCCGTGGAGCAGGAGCGCCGCGTCAGCCGCCGGGTGATCCTGGCCTACATCGTGGTGTTTCTGGGCTGCTGGGGCCCCTACCACGGGGTGCTCCTGGTCGACACCCTCTCTCTCCTGGGCCTGGTGCCTCTGAGCTGTGGGCTGGAGAACGCCGTCTACCTGGCACTGCACCTGACGCAGTGTCTGTCGCTCCTTCACTGCTGTTTCAACCCCGTCCTCTACAACTTCATCCACCGGAACTACCGCTACGACCTGATGAAGGCCTTCATCTTTAAGTACTCCACGCGCACAGGACTGGCGAGGCTCATAGAGCAGACCCAGCACTCCGAGACGGAGTACTCCGCCGTTGCTGTGGAGAACCCCCCAAAGATCTGAGACTCTGGAGCACACCACGGAATCTCAGAACACACCACTGAACTCTAGAACATAGTGAGTCTTTCCACCTGACCCAAATAACACCTGACCTAAATAGAGTTACTTTGGTCCTTCTTCTGCTGCGTTGAATCCCTCGTAAGGGTGGGGTGGGGGACTCGTTAACTCCTACCAACTCACGATGTCTGGAAAGCACTTAAACTGGAGAGAGTGGCTGACTATTTCAAATTACTTCTGAAGTAGTTTAGAACACTGCATTGTAGTCATGGAGACTACCACTCAGATTCTCAAGCCTAGCCAATCCCAGTCACCCTGTTTCTGAGGAGGCCACCGCCTGAATTATAGTTAAAGCTGTGATTGTACTGTAGACATGACCTATAGTGAATATATATTTTTTTAGATCTGCTAGAGGTGTGTGTGTGTTCGTGCATATGTGCTTGTGCATAGTATGTGGAAATTCCTCTTTGTAAATAATTAGAAGGGCATCGAAATAGATATATCATTGTTATATTCTTTTTAATACTTAAACGTTCTATTTTTGTACATAGTATACAATATTTATGGTATGCTTCAACTTTTCCCAATTAAGTCTGTGCTGATTAGCTATTCCAAGCTTTTTGTTTTTTATTCAGACACTCGGTCAGTAAGGTGGTGAAACAGTAATCACCGATCCTGCTGTCTAGTTCGGTGTCATTATACTTCGATCCAGCTCACACTCCTCCCCGTCCTCCTCCTAAGAGGTCCAGATAAGGTCTCTTGGGTTCAGTGTTCCGAACAAGGATCATACAGATGAATCAGGCAAAGGCAAGACAGCTGTGAGTATTGACACACCAACAAGATTGGGGTCAGTTTCATTTCACTTTCTGTCCAAGGAAACCGCATTCCTTTCGTGCTTCTCTGTTTGCACATGCAGCCCACTTATAGGTCTTTCGCCCCATTACATCAGAAGTTTCTACTTCACATCCTATGCAGGCCTGACGTAATGGGTCAGAAGGCCAAATGGTGGGAATAAGATCAGAATGTTCCCGTGTAAACGGGGTCTCGTCCTTCTCCTTCTGTAATTTTGGCCTGTAATTAGAGGGAATTGTGGGACGTGTGCTTCACACAACATCGGGGCCAGTGCCTGAGCTCACAGACTACATCACAGACAGCCTACAGACCAGGAACCAAACATGGCCCTACTACAACGTCAGTGTGTAGACAGCCGCAGCGGTGGAAACACAGCCGAGCACCAGTGTGAGGAAGAGGAACCAAACTGTATTTGGAGTGTCTTTTTATATATCCTGCGTGTGTGTGTGTGTGTGTGTGTGTCTGATTATGTGTTCTGGGTCACAGTTTCAACAGTGTGACTCACAGAGTTCTAGGCCAAAAGATGATGGAGATATTATGAATATGGAGTTACTGTGTAAAATTCTATTTCTGTCTGTGGACATTTTGGTTGATATGGCATTATGTCATTTTATTCTGTTTTTGAATACGTCCTGTCCTGCATTTGATTGGTGTTAGTATATATATCTGTCTTTGAAAGCCAATCACAGCAGGGAGTGTAAATAAGAAGTACAGACGAATGACTCAAATTTGTATGATTCTGTGGTTATTGTGTTGTTATATTGTGCGATTGGGATTTTGTTACACTATTAAATACCCAAAATAAGTCCTTTGTGATTTTTTGCAGTGTTCTTACTTTATTGGCCACGTAAGTTGTGACATTTATTTTCACCACTGCAATGTTTACTGCATCACTGGTCACATCACTGGTCACTTGATAGCGCAGCTCTGATTGGTAAACATTAACAGGGTTGCATTAAACCAGACACATAATCAACCAACTTTATAGGCCAAGTCAGCGTTTTGTGAATTATAAACAGTATCTGAGCCGTCACGGTTCCGTTGTGCAGACAGCTGCAAAATACACCATGAAATGCATGGCATTTAGCAACGGTGCAGAACAGTGTTTAATTCAAGAGGAAATTACAAGGAATTCCTCCTGTTAATTGGCAGGGTAATTCCAGATGTGTGCTCACAGACACAGATGTATTAACCCAGGCCTCACATACTGTAGACTGTGTAACATGGACACAGTTCTCTGCACCACACAAAATGTTGTGAACTTTCTTATCAGGCGGAGAAAGGACAACAGTCAACACATTTCCTGTAGCACTGGGGTCTAGATCATAGAACAGACCAGGAACCTCTAACCCAGGCAATTTGGTAAATCTGTCTTATTCATTCTTATTTCTATTCATTCTAAAATCACACATCTGGTTTTGAAAAGTACATTAATATGAGTACAGAACAATAGAGGCTCCACTGCAAGTGTTGTGACAGAAAAGGGGGGCTGTATCTTCAAGCAGGAAACACGCCGATTGGATTGAAGCTCAGTAACACACAGAGACACAAACTCTCCTGCTGCTTCACCACTGTGAGCGAAGAGCATGTTGTCTTTGGCTCGCACTGTGGCGTGAAGAGTTTTTTTCGCTTCCATTTTATGATTTGCCAGTTATGGCTACCCTTTTTCATGACTTGTCAGACTTTTGACCTGCTGACGCAAACAGTTCGATGTGCTCACGGGTTTAGTGCTTACATGGGATGAGTTAAACAGAGTATTATTCCACACCCAGCCACCCAGCCTGTCAGATAACCAAACACACGAAGCCTCAGCGGGCAAACTGTCAAATATTCTGTCGGAGCTGTTGAGTGGGCACTCTCCCTTATCACTAGCACACGCATTAACCCTTTGTTGGAAGGATACACCCACCGCCAATGTGCATAAAGCACAGCGCAGAGGCCAAGCGCAGCTGAAAGTACAGCGTGTGGTACGTCGAGATCATCCTCTGTTCGACTTGTCGTCGAGTGTGTGTTACCATGAGGGTGGTGGGTGGTTAATATGGACAGATAACAGCGCAGATAAGGGGGGAGCTTTGTGTTACAATGGACCTGCAGGTTTCACGTTGTATAATCCGGACATACTCCGCATACTAGAGAAAGCATATGATTGATCACTGGCCATGATGAGAGTTGTCGAAAGAGGAGCGTTAGAGGGTCATTCAACTGGAATTTAGAGAGGTTCCCATATGTTGTTATAGTATACACATAATTACACGCACTCAAACACACACACACAAATACACACATAACCACACTATAGGCCAACATTTCTCCTGGATAAAATCCAGGCACTTACTGCTAAGATAATTTATTATCACCTGGCATGTCACATGGGAGTGTATGATTGTGGAAAGCTCCAAATTTTTACAAATGAAAGACATTCTGAAAAAAGTTGAAGAGAACAGCTGTGCATGCTGTTAGGGGATTGTTGTGTGAATGCGAGAGGTCAGAACAGAGAAAATGTTTTGCTTAAGGACAGAGATAGTTCAGCACTCCAGGATGCCTGTAATAGAGTTGATGATGCCGGTCACAATGTTGTACAGATGTTTCACCTCTGTCTTTGCAGATGTTAGACAGATGTTCTGCAAGGAGACAGAGTTGAAAGTGAGGTAGATCAAATATCAGTAACATCAGTAAACACCAGTAATCATGAGTATACATTATTTACAGTTTATAAATATTCAGTTTTATTCATAGATTTTCCCAGAGCCTGCTTTTGCTGATGTTGATTGCCAGGGAGTAAAGGGACAATGTTTTATATTTAGTCTAAGGGCAGAAAACCAGATGTTCTGTTTCCGAATTCTCTGCTACGGAGACATAATTCCTTCCATCCTAAGGGGGTAAAGAATCCCCAAAACATCACACCACCACCATGCTTGACGTTTCAGATAAAGGGGACCAGTACTGTATAATCTAGTGTTGGCTTTTAATAGATATACCAGGACCCCAGTTATGAGAAGACACCTGAAAGGAAATGCAATGACGAATCAAGAGTGTGTTGTATTGTAAAACCTGTTCTTCATGACAGTCCTGTCGAAAAAGGACTTTTGCACATTGGAAATTGCTAAATGTATTATCTAGTCACATTCATTGAGCAATAATAACCTTTAACTGCGTGAAACATCTCTTGGTGAGTGGACTCTATAATGTTCATCCCTGTAACTAACTTTTAAAGAAGCACCCCCATGTCAACAGGAACACACAACACACGCAAGCCTGACACAGCACATGACTATAGGACCCTTGCTCTGTAGCCAATAATAAGCTAGTTCTATCTAGTAGCGTCACGACGGAGAGCATCTTTTAAAAACACAAAGAGAATTGACCGGATTTCCCGATTTTTTTTTGTATTTAATAAGAACTGAATTTGTGATCCTCAGGTCTCACAACTCCCGCGGTAACCACGGCAAACAAATGATGGTCCCGTGCTTCTTTCTGTCCCCCGCTGTAACCCGCCACCAGTACATCCCAACGCTGTGTTCAGTCCTGCCATTGAAACGGCCACATGGCCCACATGTGAAACACAAGGTCAACCACATCAAAAAGAAATGGTTTGGAAAGGACACATGGTCTTGAAGGTCTGGGTTTGTTACGTTGAGTTATATTGCTCATACGTGCCGAGGTTATGGATGCGGTATTTAGACATTGCTTAATTCACCTGACACCCTGTCCATGGTAAAACCCCCACCGTCCCCTCTATAACCCAACCGTCCACGCTGTCAGGGCTGCATGCCGATGTCGGTCGTAATGAGGCAACGTCAGGCACGTTAGCCTGCCAAGAAACGTGAGACAAATCATTTCCTCCGTGTTATTCTAACCCCGGCGTGGTCCTCCGTTAAGCACTTCTCAAAGTGTGACGAGATAACGGGGTTGAGGAACCCACAAAGAACCGTATGAAAACTTATGATGACGATCATTTAGTTTGTTAGTTTAGTATGTTGCTCAGAACCACATATCTTTCCTTTTGTATGTCTGATTTTGGTTATAAAGAGAATGGTCTCTTTAAAACTAGATGATTTGTCAGCAGATCTAGTGGCGAAGAGGCTTCATCCAGTAACCAAAAGGTTGCTGGTGCTAATCCTCTTAGCCATGCCCTTAGGCAAGGAGCTCTTCCCTAAGTTCTTCAGTCAGTTGCGCTGTCGTGTGCTAAATTACTAAAATGTGAAATGGATGGAGACCATATGAGGGGAGTCAGTTAGTCTCATGGTCTAAAACACAACTCCCCCCAAAACAAGGGGAGTCAGTCTGTCTCATGGTCTATAACACTTCTCCCCCAAAACAAGGGGAGTCAGTCTGTCTCATGGTCTATAACACATCTCCCCCAAAACAAGGGGAGTCAGTCTGTAACACATCTCCCCCAAAACAAGGGGAGTCAGTCTGTCTCATGCTCTATAACACATCTCCCCCGTAGCAAGAGGAGTCAGTCTATCTCATGGTCTATATCACATCTCCACCCAAACACATGACAACAGTTTGGAATATTTCAATATTTCTCATAGAAAACATTCTTCAATCATCTTCATGTAGTAAGATTTCTGCCTACTAAGGCACCTGTAGTACAATGAATGGCTTGCCTGTTGAGCTGAATGGCCCAGTGTAATAACAACACCCAGGCATTAAAAGGACAGTGTGGTTTACAAGTTCAGACCCATGACTCCTGGGTCTGTGGAAACATACTTTGATTGACATCTGAGGTGAAAACAATATATTTTACAAACTCCTCTGCAGTCTTCAGAGACACAAGGACTTATAGCTTTGAAGACGTCTAACTTTCCTTCAGACGTCTCCAGCGGTCAGGTCTGTGACAATATTTAAGCAGACAAATGTCCTCATCTGTTGCTGTGTTCCGGTCTGGAGCAGGGGCTCGGTTTTCCCCTGTAAAAGCATGTCTGTTTGCTGAGACACAGACAAGACAGGCAGGCCCCACCGTGCAGACACAGAACAACACAGTGTAACTCTGACCAGAATCCTCCCTAATAATGTTTAACAGCTTTATAAAAC
Organism: Novumbra hubbsi; assembly: GCA_016801125.1. Taxonomy (NCBI): domain Eukaryota; kingdom Metazoa; phylum Chordata; class Actinopteri; order Esociformes; family Umbridae; genus Novumbra; species Novumbra hubbsi. Next base: position 93,533 of record JACXGK010000436.1, read on the forward strand.
TCTCCGTCTCCTCCAAGCACGCAGACGGGACGGAGTTTCAGTGAAAAACAAAACACCAAGCGGTAGAAGACAAAGGTCTGGCCTGATCTCCCCGTAAACACCCTGTCATCTTCTTACACAGTCTGTGGTGTACAGAAAACCAAGAGTTACAGTCGGGATCTTCCAGAGATATTGTGATTATATTCTGCTTAGTGTTGGTGACTACATGTGCTTTAAGGCACATTCCATCGTGCAACGTTCATACTGGGGTTGAGAGTCCTGATGTAGGATGAAATGCCAAGAACCGACTTTGGGATTAAGAAATGCACATCCATTGCCAAAAACCTCTTCAACGTATTGACTTTGCCTGGAACTGATTGGATGTTGTTGCACCACTGGAAACAATGTAAAAGCATTGTTTCTCAAATCGGTCAACTCTCAAGAGGGTCGGGGCGGTTATGTTATAGACCAAGCAGTAAAACCAGGGCGATAACTCAAGGCATAGAGGAAGAGACGACCAGGCCTTCGTGGGTTAACCATGGCTCATAAACTGTAGCTTCAGCCACTGATTATCCAATCACAAGCTTTCCTTCCTTCAGGCAAATGCACCTATGTTACATAGGGCATTGTCACATAGTGTCACACACACACGAGTGTGTGTTTCTGTTCCTCCGTTACGGGATCAGTGAGACACTGATCCAGAGTGTGTGGAGTACCGCTCCTCGTGTTCTGACCCAGAGAAAGGTCAAAGGTCTGTTGTCTCATATGACATGCTAGCAGTAGGACGGTGGAAACACAACACACACACATCCTCTTCCTATCTGTGCCTTTTCCCTTCGGCCCTCTGTCTCTCTCTGGGTCTCAGTCCAGGAGATAGAGACCGGCCCTGGTTTCACCGGGAGTATCCGTTCACAAGGAATTCCGCTTACACTCGCACCCACCTCACCCACGACCCTCACCCGGGAGGCTAGACCATGGAGTGACCTCCTGGTGGAGTAGAGCATAGCCATAACATCTAGAAAGAGGATCCGTGGGTCTCCGCTGGGGTTCTGGCATCCTCAGAAAGACACCTCGCCCCGTTTCTGACAGCTTTGGGAAACAGACGCCGTCCTCCTGCTCCCGCTGGTTCTCCTCCTCGTCTCTCTGCGCCGACGCGGTCGTCGCAGGTTCACACCCGCAGAGGCCCTTGGTGTCACGCTGCGTGCCCCCCCCCCCCCCCCCCCCGCGGGGTGAGAGTGCCTGCGAATACAACCACACACACACCCTTACCATCCAAACACATCCATTCTCACACACCCACACCAACGCATTCACACACACACCCAAAAACATACACCCACGCAGGCAAATGAGTCAATAAAAATGAATTGAAATGAGATAAATGGAATTTGAACCGAAGTTTTAAGGGTTGGTGGGAAAAGAGCCTGGTTGTTGTTTTTTTTTTGGGGGGGGGGTTAAGGGTAGGGGGGTAAGGAGGGGTAATTGTGGGCTAGCCTTGGAACTTAAGGTATAAAAAGCCTAACACATCCGACACCAAATCTCAGCACCCGTCTGCTATAATTGACCAGCTGTAAATACATTGGGACCCCTTTCCCCTGAGGTACGGTGTTTAAATGGCAGGCCTAGTCAGGTAAGAAGTCCCATTGGTTATCCTCCTTGGGTCCATGCGTTCCTCTTGATGTTCTTCCATCCTCTGCCAGCTGTGGTCAAGGTGACGTGTATCTATTACCGTGCGGGTTGTAGTGGAAACAAATTCTCTGCCAGATGGAGAGGATATTGTTATTGGTTTTGGTCATTTGTTTACGGAGGACAACGCAGGTGTGGTATAGGAATGGCATGAATAACCGAAGTATGAATCCACAGCTGTCTGAGATCCACAATATAGAACACACACTCAGAACACAGAAACGTGCTTTCCAAATGCTCATGTGTTGTTGTGCCATTGAGATAAGTTATCTTAAAATCACTATTGGACACGGGTATCAACAACCGTTGTAGGTTTATGATACAGCTTATCGATGCCCTGCCAACAGTAACCAGGGCTATCCAGCACATCAAAGGCCCTCCGGCAACCACAGCCAAGAAAGTGTCAAAGATGAAGGGAATGAGAGACGGAAACAAAGAATATTGGCTCGTATCTTCCCATACTGCCCCGGGGGAAGAGTCAGCTACTGAGAAGCTGTTTTAATAAAACCCCATAATGAATGGCCTGGAAATCTTCCGAAAAAAAGTTTGGGTTTGATGAAGTAAAAAAGAAAAAAACGAAAGCACAGAGGTGTTCGCTTCGGCTGAGACTGTACATGAACACACTCCAGTCCTTCCCTATGCACCTCTCTTCCTGAAACGCATGCATGGTAAGACTTTCAGTGAGAACCTAAAAACTGAACCTAAGCATGACGTCACGTAACCACTTCCTTATTGCGACTATTCTCTGGAAAACGCAACTTCCATTATTAGTCAGAATGTCACATCTTTTTTTTGGAGATCCATTGTTTCCTGACCGTGTCTTCGTTGCACAGCAACGGGCTCATCACAAAGCCACCCAACGGGGTGGACAGGAACAACCAGAAACCGTTTTTGACGTTTAAGAAGCTCTAACCTAAACCTCCGTCTCTCAGTCTCGGCCCCTGATGAACGAGCGCCTTCATTGAGCCTGAACGTACCAGGCCGAGGACGACACGCTACCTCCCCTTCCTGGCCCAGCCCTCGGTACCCGACGTGACCTTGTGGCGGAAAACCCAGTCCAGGCGTGGAGAAACACCAGCGTAGTAGGACAGGGGGAGCCTGTTCTACCTCCACGTGTCACGCTAGTTAATGAGCTTCCTTCACGCGTCTGTCACCTTGTAATCCATATGCCTGGAATAACAATGTCCACAGTATGGCAGTCATCAATAACCAGCCACACATCTCACATACACACACACTGTTAGCAGACCTGGCTGGATCTGACAATGACAAAGTCTGCTACTGATATAACACAAGCAGGTATACATGCGCACACATATACACACACGCAACGCCAACGCAACACAAACACGAAACAGACAGATGCACGCACAAACAATGCACACACACACACACACCTACTCACACACAAACAGCACTCACACTCCTGAACCCAGTAATCCATAACTGTCTGCTGGGAGAAAACCTAGAGACATGCAGCAGCACCCGAGCCTCGAGGTATCATCTATCACCTCTCCCAGCCGCGGGGTTCCACGTCGCGGTTCCTGGTTGGGAGTTCCCAGTTCCAGGTCAGGGGTCGGAGGAGAGAGAGACGTATCAGAGGAACCATATTCACGGACCAGGGACTGGAACCCAACTGACTCTCTCACACACATTTTATACATCGACATGATTCAGAATTTCTCTTGGGCTTTACTGTTTGGACATTACTGTATTTTATAGGAAATAGTAGTTCTGCAGGATGGTCTCGAATCATGAAAGAACATTTACTAGAAGTGGGACCAGTCTAAGTCTTCATTTGACCATGGGTAAAATATGTTTACTTTACCAAATGAAACTGCTCTCTGCACAGTTTTAGGTGGGGTTATGTCAATAATGACTAAACAGGGGTGGGGTTATGTCATTAATGTCTGAACAGGGGTGGGGTTATGTCTTTAATGTCTAAACAGGGGTGGGGTTATGTCATTAATGTCTGAACAGGGGTGGGGTTATGTCATTAATGTCTAAACAGGGGTGGGGTTATGTCATTAATGTCTGAACAGGGGTGGGATTATGTCATTAATGTCTGAACAGGGGTGCGTTTATGTTGATTTTTGTAACACCCACCCGTTCAACCACTCCAGTGCCTGAGGGCCTTCAGCTCAAGACTGATGTCCCAGAACTAAACTCAGAAGTTAGCTACAACAACAGTTGTCTAAAAATACCAAACAAACACAAGCGCATTGGTGCGATTAGCGTTAGTAATGAAACATTGACTGTATTGTTATTATTATTATTACATTGTGTGATTCCTTCTTTAACAGGCAGGTCACAGAGAGATCTGCATATCTGTTACCATGTGAGCCTGGGACAAGGAAACACATAAAAACCCCAACATGAACTACCTCTGCTTTCCTCATGTTCTGTCCTATCTCAAAACTCCCACTGGCCTGTCCCTGCAGTAGTCACAAAACTTGGTCTGTGTTCAAAATGAACCTATGCTAATATAAAACACGCTGAGATGGTTTTAGATGCCCCTGGGCGGTAGGCTTCAGCGAGTTAATATAAAACACTCTGAGATGGTTTTAGATGCCCCTGGGCGGTAGGCTTCAGCGAGTTAAACTGCACGTTTACCTGTCAATCATCCGGTGTTCTACCAGGGTCCGATCTCTGGCTGACCACAGTACCGCTGGGTCATTCCGCGAGTGGTTACTCCCACCCAGAGCGGAATCAACAGTGTCCCAGAACAGTTGTCCCTTATTAAGTTTGAGTGTGAATTGTTTAAACACACACCGGCACACGTGTGTGATCGTACAAGAGTTTGCCTCTCTCCTCAAGGCTGCGGGACAGGAGCCATGGTGACAGGTGACGAGGTGATCAGGGAGGGTTCAGGGTGGGGTCACTGACCTCGACTCATTGGGAGGTCATGTAGCTAGCAGGGTCCTGAGACAGCTGCCTTTAGCTTTCTGGGGTGGGATGATTCCAAAGCCTAAGTGGTCGATTTGTGCTGGAAATATTGATAAAAAGACACCTCTGTTTGGCCTGTGAATGGCATCCCCAGATATAAAGGCTTTATGGGGTGATGAAGGGGTGCCATAAAGACCTGGAAATGCCCCTCTCCAGGGGTGTCAGCACACTGGAGGTCCAGTGACCTCATCACAAACAGCCCATACATCCAGCATTGCCTGTGTGCATTAAAAGCACTGAACACAAAATAAAACTGTCATCGCTACGTCAGCCATACAATACCAAAAAATATGATTCACTACGCAAAAGAAGGCAGTTTTGTTTTTTATTATATATACTTAGTTATTTTTACCACTTTGTTGGTCAAACTCTATACGTATTAAAACAGATAACCTTATTAGTTAATTTACTTGCAGGTCCCAATATGAGTCGCTAAGTCCCAAATCTGGATCCGGCACAAATTAGGCACTGGCCCTCCCTCTCCTAACACCTTTGCCCTCTGACCCCAGGTGACCTTGGCTATTGCTGTAGACACTTCTTCCTCAGGTCGCAACCTTCAGGGGATTTAGTGAGAATGACTGCAGCCTGAACGTCCTAGATAAACACGCTGAGAACACACCTTTCTCCAGCCCTGAACATGGAAAAAGTGCTGAAACTCTACAGTGGAACTTGGTGTTTCTGTCAAACTGATGATGAGCGTTATTATATGTAGAAGAAACTGGGTTCATAACTCCAAAGCACACTGCAGAAAGAGCCGGCACGCATGGACACAAAACATACTAACACACTCATGTGCAAACACTCACACGAGCATCCCAAACACACACTTTTAGAGCATCCCAAACACCCGGAATTAGAGTGAAATACAAAAGATAACCCACAGAAGGTAACCAACAGAAGATAACCCACAGAAGATAACCAACAAAAGATAACCCACAGAAGATAACCCACAGAAGGTAACCAACAGAAGGTAGCCCATAGAAGATAACCCACTGAAGATATCCCACAGAAGATAACCCACTGAAGATAACCAACAGAAGATAACCCACAGATAACCCACAGAAGGTAACCAACAGAAGATATCCCACAGAAAATAACAACCCTAACCCTAACCCACAGAAGGTAACCAACAGAAGAAAACATGCACAATATGGATTCCCTTTGGGATTCCAGATTTGACACGGGTGAACCTTCCTTCAACTCCAGGAAACTAACAAGGACAACGGGGAACGTCCTGCCAGGGATCCCAGAGTGTCTCCACACAGCAGGAATGCACAGGCCAAATGGACTGTCATGATGTCAAGGCAACCGTATCTAGGACAGGGGGCACACGTACGCTTCAGATCAGTTGTTGTTTATATTCAAACCGCCATCGGGATATTCTGTTTAGAGTAAAATGTAATGACATTCATCTAACTTTAAAACTGCATTACCCACATACATTGAAGAGAAACATGTGTTGTTAGGATGGAGATCTCACATTTCCAGTTGTAAAATATTTTTGCATGAACAACTGCAGTCAGTGCCGGCCCCAGCCCTTTGGAGGCCCTAAGCAAAATTGATCTGGGGGCCCCCCTCTCCCCTTGTGGCCCGGGGCTCACAAGCTATATGGGCCCCCTAAGCGTCTGCTTATGTTGCTTATGCCTAGGGCCGGCCCTGTCTACAGTGAATGTTTGTGTTGTTAGTTTAAATGTAGGCTTAGGGTTTTTATGGAAAGTGGCCAGAAAAGCAGAGACGATATCTGTTTGAGAAAGGGCCGTGCTGTACTAGCGTACTATCTCAAAGTGTTCCTGTTCCATTTCACATACAAACAACAGGTCTAAACAGGAGTCATGCAGCCTCCATCTCAGTTCACTGCAGGTTATGTCAGTTAACTGACATTCACCACTGAGAGCAATAGCTGATGTACTTTCACTTTTCAAACTGAAAATACCTGATTTGTTGCTTCTTTACCGTGTTTAATGGTTTGTTTCCTCCTTTGTTACCTCAACGTGTTTAATGATTATTTGCCTCTGTTATTGTGTAACAATTGAGAGAGTTGAAATGAGTAATTTCCTGTCTGGAAAACATTCTCCCATTGCATTGAAGCTTGTAAGGTGTATGGACAATTAATACCATTATAGCAGGGTGTATCGTTTTCCTACAAGGAAATCCCACCCTAATGGGCTAATAAATCTTATCCGTTCCAAACCTCGCCGGGTGGAAACACAACGCGAGGAAGGGAAACAGGACAGAAACCCACAAGACAACTCTGTCTTGAAAACTTCATCCAAGGACTACAGAGAACCAGCCCAATATAGACAAACAGGTTTCTCTGATTGGTCGTGTGGTCGGATGTCCGTTCCTGTTTGGAGAGGCCTGGTCACATCACGGTTCTTACTTCCCTCCATTCTCTGGCTAATTGGAAAGAAGGGTCAGTTTTCAAGAAGCACGTATATGTGTGTACGTGTTGTGTGTTGAATGCGTGTGTTTATGGGGTTGGACAATGCTGTGCAGGACCTCTAACAGGCAAGGTCTCTAATAACAGCGGTCCTGCAGTGTCGATGTTTTCAGCAAAATAGGGCAGGGTAGTGCATCACCTCTCACAGAGTGCAGGCAGAGATAAGTGTTTTCCCATCGGGAGAGGAAACACACATTCACACACATTCTACAAGACGTTAAGGAATATGCTTTTCCGATGACAAAGCCTGTCCCAAACCTGAGAGTGTGGCCTTCTGTGAGTGTTTGAGACAGACTTATGTGTTTGAGTGATTAAGGGGAGTTGTTAGTGGTGGTGCAATTGTGTGTGTGTGTGTCCTGAGAAAGCTGTTGGGGTGTGTTACTCTTAGCTTGCTCTCACCTCTGCAGTCATACTGGTCAGAACCACCCCGGAGACTAGTGCCAGATTCTACATCAATGACGGGAAGTAAAACTGTCATGGGAAGTTAATATTGAGAGTGAATCGTATCTACGTGTGTGTGTATTGTTAAACTCCCAGCTGACACAAAGAGAGATTTATTGCAAGTGATACAGCAAACTCTGGACAATGAGCATGAAACAGTTAGCCTGGACATCCATCACCACCACCTGTTCTCCGCTGTTACGCCTCGGTGGTTCATGCAGCCCCTCTGACAGCACCGTCAGTATCCAGGCTGTGTCCAGCCAGTGTGGTTGTTGTGAATTGTCGCCTGCGTGAGTGATGTGTTGATGTTGTCCAAGCCTCTGCAACTCACCGCGGTGGGTCCGGGGCCGAGGGTGTAACAGCTGGCCGGGACACATGTGGGGGCCTCAGAATCCGTTCCACTCGATCATGTGATACCAATAATATTTTGGCACTGCTTTTCAAGATAAAAAGAGGGAGCTTTTCTCTGCGAAGACTTGCGAGTTTCTGTTTTTGTTCCCCGACACAGCTACGGTATTTTGATTGGTATCCTTAATAATCTCTATGTCTCACAAGTGACTCTGGGGGCCTGACAAAAGATTAAACCTGCATCATTTTAAGTTGAACAGGCAGGTAATGACTGAACTAAGAGGCTGGTAGACCTCCCTCAGATGGTGGATCAGGTAATGACCAAACTAAGAAGCTGGTAGACCTCCCACAGATAGTGGATCAGGTAATGACCGAACTAAGAGGCTGGTAGACCTCCCACAGATAGTGGATCAGGTAATGACCAAACTAAGAGACTGGTAGACCTCCCACAGACAGTGGATCAGGTAATGACTGAACTAAGAGGCTGGTAGACCTCCCACAGATGGTAGATCAGGTAATGACCAGACTAAGAGGCTGGTAGACCTCCCTCAGACGCCACTTGTGTGTATTGGTGTGTGTGTGTGTTTGTGTGTGAAGGTGCGCATGCATGTTTGTGTGTGTGAGTGTGTGTAGGTGCACGCAAGGGAGAGAGAAATCAGAGAACTACCAGGATGTATTGAAGAAGGTCGCGTTCTGAAAAAGAATGAGAGTTGGGTTGATTACAGACAGCGAGTGGGTCTTTAGATGTTTGACCCGTCAAAACTGGTTTCTATAACTACCCGTTCAGTATTCAGAGCCCCTGCTGGGAGGGTAAATTGAAAACGTGCCCTGCTGTGCCACTCAGCGGATTACTGTAATTAGTTGGAAAATCTCACAGGGTTATTTAGTCGAATTAATACAGTATATTTCTAAAAAATGGGTTATAAAATCTTTATGATAATCCATTTGGGCTTGACATTTTTTTTTTCTCACTCATAATTAAGACAAGACGGGAGAAATCTTAACTGAATTGTTCTGAACAGATGTTCTGTAAATATGGAGACTGGCTTGGTGCAGAGTAAGTGAACTTTCTTAAATAATGAACCAATGTATCATGTAGGGTCAGATCAAAATCTCAAATATTCAGCATGAAATACCCTTAGTTTCTACGCGTTTGAATAACACTTGCAATTGAGTTATGACTGCTGGAATTATCCATTTCACCCATTGAGGGAGTTTACACACTCTGGCCCAAAGTAGCTCCTTGAAGTGATGAATTACATCAGGGCAGTTGAAACGGGAACACTGTTGCACTAGCCAAGATGACCTCTGACCTGAAGCGCTTTAAGTAACTGATCTTAACAGCAACCAGTAGAACACAGACCAAATCTTAATAGAGGTATGAATGTAAACTGGAGACTTAGGAGACAACACCTCGTAGGTCAAATAGCTTGGATTTCATTACTTATTCCAAAGTGAAAACTCCCATTGGCAGACAGAAGGAGCATTAGTTTAGATTTTGTCTTTCCCCTAACTTCTCCATGCATCTGTCTCCCTTTATTCCCTGGGGTTTCCTTAGGATCTAGAGACATATACAACATTCTCCATGGATTTCTGATCATCAAGAGCTCTACTAGCAAACCTAACTCACCTGTGAACAGGCCTGCTTAATAAGTCCAAAATCCTGCGGGTAATTTTAATTTGGTCACTTTAGCATGTGTTGCCTTATTGTCTCTGTGTCGCTATGACCAAAATGTTTAAGTTATAAACCCAGAAGGGCTTGATTAGAATTGGGAGAGTTTCTGAAAGACTTGGATATGCTGTGAGACTCAAGATGTTCAGTTAAGAGCAGCTGGTCAAATGGAGCATTCTCTCAATATTACCTCCATATTACCTGCACTTACAAATAAACTTCTTAACAATTGACGGAGCAAGAACATAATCAAAATAGGTTCTATTGGACGGTACTATGGAACAAGTACCTGGTTTTGATGTAGGATGCCTGGAAGTTAATCTACAATGGTAAAGACATGTACAGCAAACTGAAAACTAGTAAAAAAGGAAACTCATAATACACACAAAATCTTGATACTTTTTGATGAATGTGTTTGGGAAAGCTACACTGTAAGCACAATAACAATGAAGGCACTTTAATTGTTAACTAATAATTTTCCGTTCTTTGTTTAGAAAAGCTACATAGGTACAACAACTCCACATATTAAAATGCAACACAATCAAGGGAAACAAATACACGTGTAAACGAAGAACCAACCGCAATTTAACGACAATATGCCCTTGGCCTCGTGAGCGCCTCATTAACTGGAACACCGGCATAATCAGAACATACGCGCAGGAAGATAAACACAAGACAATCAGCACCCAATCTCCTCGTCCCCCCGGCCCCCCAACTGGAGCAACACAAAGCAGAGGAAGGGAAGGGCCAGGAGGATGCACGCTCCTCTCTCCTCCAGACCTCCCCAAGACGTAGAGCCATCTCTGTTTTCTCAGGAGCCTCTAATCAGCCGGAAAACACTGAGGATCAAACCAAGCGGACGGTACAGAAAGGAGAAGGATTATCAGCCATGTGTGTACATTCCAGTCAACCACCTTTCAGGGAATTAAATGAGGAGCGCCGTGGCTGTTCCTGTGTGAAGAACGGAACAGGTCAACTAACCCTCACCAAGTCCAGTCCATTTGCACATGTTATCATATTTAGCCATACTCATGTTAAGAACCCTTCATCGTCATGTTACAACAAGGGCTTCACTATTTTTAATGGCATTATGCGCTGATCAACTACACTTACAACCATAATACAACCACCTCCGTGAAATTATTTTTCTTGTTCCCCTCCAATGTTTTTTTTTTTAATATAAATATGGCTTCTATCCTGGGAGGTCGGATCAGTCTGGCTTAGGTATTACTGTCGCTCTGTTGTTTCAGGCTTCACATTTGGAGAGAGTTAACGCTCAGCTAGGCCAGCTGAGTTGAATTAATAAGCCAGTGTGTTTTGGAAATGTGTGAAATGAGTTCAAGCCTTTGTGACACACATGCTGCGGTTTGAGCCTTGATTAGCCACCTGCACCACATAAATGTGGGCCTAAGTGATGAAGGCAAAGTGCTGACATGTAGATAACTACCGTAGCCTCAAGGTTGGTTTGAAATAACTACTGAGACCTCATTTGAAGACTAACTTTAAAGCCACACTGTTGCTTTCAAGAACCAAAATCCAGATGCTCGATCAAGAGAATGAGCGTTGAGGCATATTGCTTTACAATGTGGACTTCGAAGGGTTTGAGGGATCAGTTGTGAAGGGTTTTGCAAATACCCACTGAAGTACATTTCTTTTAATGATATGAGATTAATCACACGTCCATTTTGATCGGCCCGAGGGAACATTCCATTGCCCTGTGCTTGCAGTCTCAACAGTGCCAGTGCAAACCTGTGGGTTGAGCTGAGAAGTCGAGTCTACAGGGAAGGTGATGGCAAGTCCAATGTGGCTGGACATGACTCATGGCAGAGTCAGTGCCAAGTCTTAAAATGTATGTTTCAGCAGGCTTTGTACTTTTCATTAGGGATCTTTAATGTCTTCTTTGATGTGCTTTTGGGCGAAGGCCTAACTTTATTATAACTGCACGGCATATTTACCTCACTCCACACAGTCTAGTGAGAGAGGTGTGGACTCAGACTTCGCTGGTCCTCAAATGCCCAAAGAAGGTATGTTCCAGAAAATATGCTGCCATACAAATTCCCTTCTCTATAAAATAAGTGACAGTGACCTTTTTGCTGGACTGACAAGTGGAAAGGGAAAACAAAATATATCACAGCCACATTCCAGAGCTGGTCCCTCTGGACAAAACAAACTAATGAAACAGGGAATCTTATGATAAGCCCTGATGTCTTGGTTGGAGATGAACTTCAGCATTGCTTACAAAGTCCTAATATATTTACAGTGAAGGTATGAGGGGATGTGTCAAGTGGACAGGTATCATGTTTCACACCCCTTATATAGACAAAACTGTTGGCATTATTACAGGGACACTATCCATGTTAGGGTAACTTCTTTTTGTAGAACTACAGAGTTTACAGTAGACGCTCTCTGAAGAGTCAGTAGAAGCCAAGATTCTACTGCAATGTCACCTAATCCACTCACTGTCTGTCATAGCCCAACATCTACACTAGGGGTTCTTTGTGGGATTACATAGCAAAGAACAAAAATTCAGCCTTATTTCTGGCATCTACATAAATAGGCAATATATACACACAGTAACCGCACCATCAAATGGCACGCTTGATTAAAACAAGGGGAAAAGGCAGGACGGTGTAGATATTATAGAGTTAACAACAAATGTTTTCTGTAAAGTGAAAAGATATTGGACACCTCTGCTTGTTTATATTGACACCATATATCAGAGTGAATGTTTCATTTTAACTTTTAACTTCATTTAACCTCAATGCTCTTATTGGGGTACAGGATGTAAGTGCATCTCGCGTGCATTATGGGGTACAGGATGTAAGTGCCTCTTGTGTGCATTATGGGGTACAGGTTGTAAGTGCATCTTGTGTGCATTATGGGGTACAGGATGTAAGTGCATCTTGTGCGCATTATAGGGTACAGAATGTAAGTGCATCTCGCGTGCATTATGGGGTACAGGATGTAAGTGCATCTCGCGTGCATTATAGGGTACAGCATGTAAGTGCATCTCGCGTGCATTATGGGGTACAGGATGTAAGTGCATCTCGCGTGCATTATGGGGTACAGGATGTAAGTGCATCTCGTGTGCATTATGGGGTACAGGATGTAAGTGCATCTCGCGTGCAGTGAGGAAGTTGGTTCAGGAGACAAATCCATGGTCCACAGATGAAGAATTACCAAACCTTGTTTTGGTGTCTCAGTCCAAATATCATACATTTGACACCATCTCCTCCAGGAGGTTTACACTTCTCTGCAAGCACACATCAAAATCCACTAAGACATGATTTGTTGACCACTAAATCCAATTGTTGCAATGGTCGTCTCAGTCACAGGGTGTGAATTCATGAGGGCAGAACATAGGCGCGTGACAGAAGAATCTCAAGTTTCTTGATAACTTCTGTGTGAAGAAACTCTTCAAATGTCATCTTTTATCTCAAAAGCAGAGGTAGGAATAGAATTACTGCAGTCGGATGTGCACAAAATACTGAAAACAAGGATGACATTCATTTTGACACCTACTTCTATGGGAAATACATTGTATTTCAAGTAATATACATTTCAAGTAATATATTTCCTTAAATCATAAATATATTCCAAAATATTCCACACGTTAAATTCTGGTTTCTGTTCAAAACAGTCAGCACTTCTACCTCAGTCCTGGCATCATTTAAACTCCAAACAGCTGGAATACAATAAATGATCACTGACTAAATACATAATACTGACATCTTTTAAATCAAAATAAATGCATTTTTACAACGCATTGCAAATGTTGTCGGTATAATAGTGTATTATAGAACACAAAGGGTGTAGTAGACTTGGCTGTATAATAATCTATTATAGAACAGACAGAATGCATAGCATTTTATTAATGATAATTCTGCCTGGTCCATTACAAATGGCCTTCTACGTTCCCCCCGAAGGACACTTATTCATTAACTTGGAAACTTGCGAGACAATGTCTGTGAGAACGAAGGCTAAATGTAGACATGTGTTGACATGTGAAACAAACACTAAGTATATCAGTCCCCAACCTTGCTTAGGGACCCTCTCCACGTATGTGTGTTTGTGTCAGTCTATGAAGAGGCTGTCAGATCCTAAAGCTTTACAGCTCTCCCTCAGGAGCTCAGGCTCGCATTCACCATGACAACCACTTAATCTATCACAAGCCAACGTGAGAATAACATATTGCCTTCGTCCTGTTCTCGGTGCATGCCGTGCCACCACGGACCGCCGGCATCTCGACATTGTAACGCGACCCACGGCCCAAACCCACGTCGAATCGTTGTTTACTTTGGCCGGCATGAATATGACAGGACCCAAAGTGAGACAGGGGGGCATAGGGAACTATGCTGGAAATGTCAGGCAGGACTTTCTTCACATGCTTATTAAAGACCGTCAAAGCCTTTACACCACATCAGGGGTAAGAGGCAAAACGCTTAAGGACAGAACATATGGGAGACCTGTGTGTGAGAATGTGTGTGTGTGAGAGAGAGACAGGGAGAGGGAGATTATAGAGGTGGTACTGGCTCCTTCCCCAGTTCCTACCAACCTTGACCTGACACCCAACTAAAGAATTATCAGCTACATGGGATGTCATCTATTACCATTAGAAAACTAAAGGCCTGGGGTTATCTGGAGAACATACTTCACAAACAGGAAGAACTATAGGGTTACCAGTAACAACCATTGGAAAGAAGGAAAGAACTCAGGAAAGAACTCAGAGGTCACATTGGCCTGGTTGGCCAATGAAAACCTCTACAGAAAAGGACCAAAGAACGCTCACTACGATTAATTAAAAGAAACAACAGAACTACAGAGGATACACAGCAAGGGGAAAACCTCTGGCTAGCCTTGGGGTTACTAAAGTTTGCTAAAACGTACTTAACGGCCTCCTGAGTTCAGGAAATGGGAGACAGATTACAAAAAATATTTAACATTTAACAGAATGATGACAGCAGAAAAGTGTGCAGGAATTAAGGAACTAGCTCAATGCATCATCTGCGATTTATGGTGAAGGAATGTTATGGAATCGTCAAGTATGACTGCCACTGGAACTGACTGCCCCTGGAACTGGCTGCCACTGGAACTAGCTGACACTGGAACTGGCTGACACTAAAACTGGCTTACTTGTCCTTGGACTTACAATTAATCATAACATTATAAATTGACTGGCTAAGTAAATTAGCATTTTAAACAATGGAACATGTCTTTAATTTGGTGAAGATGGGACACAAATATGAAATTCAAACAACAACCAACTGATTTTTGTGCGCCCAAATAAAGGGATTACGTATACAACGTATTGAGGCAAAATAATTTTAAAATAAAAGTGGATATTCAACACGTTATAGTAATTGTTTGATTTCAAATCCAAACTGTTAGAGCATAGAGCCAAAATAAAACAATGCTTTCTTTAACAATAACGAGGTCATTAGTTGTGAATATTTGTCACTACACTATGACTTGTGCGCCCTCCAATGGCAACTGTTGGAACAGTAGCGTAGGAGTCTTTAAAACTTTTATTTTGAAAGCAACGTTTAACACGGAAATAGCAAGCCAACACGTTGGCGTACTTCTGGTTCTGGTACTAAACACAAAGCCAGAGAAGAACAGAGCAGACAACACAAACATGTCTTACAGCGCAAAAATAGGCCCGTCAATTCTGAGCAGTGACCTTGCTTGCCTGGGCAGTGAATGTGTACGAATGATGGAGTGCGGTGCTGATTATCTGCACCTCGACGTTATGGACGGGTGAGCAAAACCAAATCATGTGCTTGCTACCAATACATTGCTTTTTGCTAAGGCTTGTTAGCTCTTAAGCGTGGGCATAACAGCAATAACACTGCTCCAAAAAAATATTGAACACTTAACTCACGGGTCTTGATGAACGACATATGTTAAAGATGAAAATATTGCTGTAATTCGTTGAGAGGAAAATAACGTAAAAACGGTCAATGGAAACCAAAATCACCAACCAGTTGATTGCTGGATTCAAACTAAAAAGAAATGAACAATTGAAGTCACAGGCTGTTCCAACTTGCGTTAATTTCATCACAACAACTCAACATGTGACTCACTAGTGTGTATGGCCCCCACGTGCCTGTGTGCACTCCCGACAACGTCCGGGCATGCTCCTGGTGAGACTTCAGAGGTCCCCTGGGAATCTCCTCCCAGATCTGGATCTGGGCATCAGTGAGCTCCTGGACAGTCTGTGGTGCTACTTGGCTGCTTTGGATGCACATTGTCTGGGCATTGTCCTGTAACAGGAGGGGCCCACTGTCCCACTGAAAATTGGTCATACTGGATGATGTTGCAGCAGCATCACGTTCACCACAGCGTCTCCAGACTCCTTGACATCTGTCACATGTGCTCAGTGTGAACTTGCTTTCATCTGTGAAGAGAATGGGGCACCAATGGTGGACCTGCTAATTCTGGTGTTTTTTGGTGAATGTCAATCGAGCTGCTGGGCCTTGAGCACAGGTCCCACTAGAGGATTCTTTTGAGACTGTTCTGGGAGTCACAGCAAACCTTCTTGCAACAGCACAAATGATTCAGCATTGATACAGTCAAATTAGATTATTGCAATCAGTACATTTTAATTATGCAAATAACCAGTTTTAAACAGAAGAGCCAGCAATATGATAGCTGGAAAATCTCCCTTCGTAGGGAGAAACTTAGGTAGGTGCCAGTCTTCTCTGTGTGTTGGGAGATTTTGAATACAAGACCTATTAAAACTGCATACTTGGTCTACATACAGGGGTAAGCTGGAGTCCTCAGCCAGAATGTAGATCAGTAACTTGACCTGGTGGACTTTGGACAGGAACAACCAGTTGGCCTGTGGGCCTCAACAGCCGGAGTCATCAGGCAGAACGTAGATCAGCAATACAACCAGGTGGACGTTGGACAGGAACAGCCAGGAGTCATCAGGCAGAACGTAGATCAGCAATACAACCAGGTGGA
>JACXGK010000437.1:6316-21261 GCA_016801125.1 Novumbra hubbsi
GGGGGGGGGGGGGGGGGGGGGGGGGGGGGGGGGGGGGTCACGGGCACCCTCTACCACAGCTCTCAACACCTCTGGCCCCGGGCCGACGGCTCTGAGGCCTGTCTCGTCCCGTCACACACACACACGCGCGCACGTTCAGTTGAAAGTTAAAGAGGCCCCTTAGAGGTGCGGAGCTACTCCCCCCGTCATCCCGACTGTGTTACCCTCATCGGGGGACCCTTCCTACGGTGTCAGATGGGTTAAGGAACAGCCCTGCAGAAAATAGATTGTCGACGTCGGAAGGAGTGTGCGTTGGGTCTTGTTTTTTTCTTGGCGAGAAGCCGAGCGATTACAAGAAGATGAAGGCTGTGGACTTTTGCAGACTCAGCCGAAATGGAGGTCTTTTGTTACAGCCACGGCTCTGACTAGCTCCTGACTGACCTTATTTAATTGAAAACAGCGAGGCAACTCATTGTTAAACACTTTAATGTAGTGCTCTCAGAGCCCTGCCTGCCGTGCAAATGCTTACCACGGGGGAACGTTTTGAGGGGAGACTTTGCTGAAAAGATTCCGATTCTACCTTTTTGCCTCGGCCAGTTGTGTGAAGCGGGAGAACAGATGTCCATGGTGTCTGAGAGAGGCAGATTCAGTAAGCCGAAAACAACAAGCCCCGTTTTTCCAACAATCCATGTGGAGTGAAGGATGAAGTGAGTGAAACAGAGACTGATGGATAGAGAAAGAGAGACAGTTAGAGAGGAAAACAGAGCAATGGGTAGGTAGAGAGAGAGACAGAGAGAGAGGGAACGAAAGAGAGAGACAGAGAGAGAGAGAGGGGGAACGAAAGAGAGAGAGAGCAAACACACTGGTGTTCAATGGTATTGATTCTCCACCAGGAAAACAATCCTTTCCTGTTTGAAGTGTCTCTCTGCTATTTCCTTTAGGTTTGCAGACTGCTGGGGGATTACTTAAAAAAAGATCAATAATTGCATGTCCATTTTTCTGGATGCTAATATTTCAGGGCAGTTCGAAGGCGCAGTGGTGTACAGTATCATGATCGAGTTGCCGGCCGCGTTGAGCCTGGAAAACTTACTAGGTTAAGTTCTCCCGTCCAAACCATGTCATTAAAACGGGTGCATAGCCGGCTCGCTAGCTCATCCTTGACAACTGGGAAAATATTTACTCATCTGGACCACGTGAACGTTGCCCATTGTTCCCAAGGCTCGTGTGAAGCTCACTGAAAGTCGGTTGAAGAAATGCCATTTTTTGTAATTTCATTGATTTACAAAGTCCTCGAGTGCCTCTCCCCCACTTCTTCCGTGTGCTCCCATACGTCTGTGAGCGTGAGTTCACAGCCCTGCTGGAGGCGTGGGGGTACATATGGAGCAGCTGTGAGTCTGACGCTTAATGACATTGGGATGTTTTGACACTTTCTGACTGAAACAGTCATTTGTCATCCTCTCCTTGGCATTCGGAGGGTATTATGGGCCTCTCGCTCTCTCTCTCATTTTCTCTCTCTCTCTCTCTCTCTCTCTCTCTCTCTCATTCTCTCTTTCGATCTCTCTCATTCACTCTTTCGATCTCTCTCACTCTATCTCTTTCTCTGGGGAGTTTGTGTTTATAATATCCTATCCTTTTTTAGCCCTGGACCACTTGAGTGATTGTACTTATTTTGTAAGAGGGGATTTTCCACAGGCAGCGCTGGCATCTGTTCCTGACCACAGGCCTAAGAGAGCTTCTCAATCTGGTGGTGAGACAGAGAGAGAGAGAGAAGTGCCACGTTAGATTAATGCAGGGGGTCTCAAAACAAGGCTAAATAAAACGGGCCTGGGTCACATCAAATCCAGCAGTGAAAAATGCCCCGTCAGGCCATATCAAGTGACCCCCCCCCCCCCCCCCCCCAGCCACATCACCGGGAGGAGGGGAGGAGGGAAGAGGGACACAAACAGCACAGCCTCTGCCCGTCGATTGGCACACAGCCATTTGCTGGAGACAGGGCCAGAGGGACTAGGGTCCAGTGAGCCCCCCCCCCCTCGTTGACTGGCGGGTGCTGGGTGTTTGGCGTGGGGTGGAGGAGGCCTCTGGGTGTCAGTGAAGGTGGTGTAGAGCAGCAGGGAGGGAACGGCGTGAAGGGTAATAGGAGGGAAACTCTATACCCGGCCTTGGGAGGGAGTGCTCTTCCTGTCACCCTATACCCTCTGGGAGTCCCCCGCCGGTCCAGCAGGCATCCCACCGCGCTGCGGCAAAACAACCCGGCTGTCCACAGCCCCACAATGCCCTGACGGCACACACACACACACACACACACAGCCGTACAGGGTGAAAGAAGTGTCGCGGGCATGTTAACCTTCTTGTCGCCGATTAGAAAGGCAACTGACAGCCGAAGTCAATAAATCCTGCTCCATCTATATGTAACAGCCCCGATGTGTGTTCATCTGCAAAGTACATTATGTACTTCACAGCATGTCCCATTGGCCATTTACAGTCGAGCTAATTCATGTGTTGTTGGACATTGGAAAAGCCAGAGACGTTGGTGGCTTTGCAAATTAAACTTTCTCTCATTTTCTATTTATTCGTTCTTTGGCTGTCTATTGTGTGTGGTTATGATAATTACCATGTATAACATACACTTTGAGGTCCTGATAATAGGCTCCCAGCGTTTTCAGTAGCGGAAAACATTGGAAATAGAAGTGAATGGACCTGTGGCCTTGCAATCCTGACTGTTGGTTGGTGGGTTTAAATCCTAGCCTGGATATAGATGTGAGATCCTTGCGTGAGGCACGTCTCCTTAATTGCTAATTGGGGAAATAGAGGGCCTGAGAAGATTCATGGGTAACTTGTCAAGCAACATGTTCAATGCAAATCACATGTCATGAATTAACAAGGATTGTCAGGAAGTTTGAGGGGGGAAAGCTCATCGTGGACGAGGTTTTCACAAGGCAAGTCAAAAGAGATTAGGCGTGAGGAGGCCAATTGGTAGGGAAGGTTGTTCTTGGAGGCAGTGTTCAAACCGCTTCCTCCACTGGTCTTTTGCGGGAGAACTCTTCTCAGCTGTGCTAACCAAACGTCCTCTATCCTCCCTGAACTACGCCACTTAATCCTACTTGGCCCTTGGGTGTTAGCCATTAGCGCTCACGTAAATCCACACCGTAAATCTCGAGCCAGCGGCCCGACTACATGCGCAAAAACACGCGTTACCGGGCCCTCAAGCTGTGCATTTCACAGAGGGCCAAGGGCCCTCAAGCTATGCATTTCACCAAGGGCCAAGGGCCCTCAAGCTGTGCATTTCACAGCCAAGGGCCAAGGGCCCTCAATGTGGAAATGTGCAGAATGTTAAATGTAAACAATTGTTGATGACACTGATGAACAAGAGCAAGCGAGGCCACAATTATCTCAGTACACCCACTGCACAATGCCTTTGTTTAGAATGTTGTCCTGTCACAGCATTTCAGAATTATGGTCTGTAAAAACCCTGTCAGTTCCTCTGTGGCTGCGCGTTTATATTTATTTATAAATAAATAAAAATGTGAGTGGGAAAGACACATAGAAACTAAAAGGGTGGGCAGGATTTTGCCTCTGACACAAACCATACACCATGCTCTCCTGGGGACCGTCAACATCTCCCGATCAGGAGCTGGAAAAGCTGCTTTCTTTCTCTCGTTCTCTCTCTGTCTCTCATGTCTGTCTCGCCTGACTGTGAGGACGTCGTGTCTCTGAGGACACAATGGATTTCTTACCTCATCCGCTAGCAGCTGCCGTCGCATGGATCTGTTGTGCATCACAGTTCACTCTCAGGCTGTAGCACGTGGGGGAGCTATGGACTCCCCCCACAGCAGCGTGTTGTCTTAATGGGTGCTAATGGGGTGCCCCCAGACATCAAACAGTCCACCGTTATAGATCCTTCTAACAGTCCACGATTACTGGTTTAGATAATTGGATGTTTGCTCGCCTGACAATATTCCCAAAGAAGAACCCAGTTGAAGGATTATGGGCATTTTGCTTTCTTGATTATTATCAAAAAGTTATCTAGTTTGTGCATCTCCACTGTCGTACCGACAACTAACAAAAAAAGGGAAATGTACACAAATCTCCAGTTGTGGTACTGAGAAAAGGATGTTTAGAATTGCAGGATAACATTGACTGACCTTGAAGTGTCGCAAATACAGCTGATTTCCAGCCTCTGGCGATGGTGGCCTGAAGATGATGGTCAGACGTTGTCAGATATGCTGTTAGGTAGGCCATTATGGGAGCCAAGAAGACAGGAGCCAGGGAGAGAAAGAAGATAAAGAAACAAAGGAAACTTGTTTTTCATTATGAATTAGGTCCAACGGAACACACGGTGCAGCACTACAGCCATTATAGCCTGGGGATACTTACGGTAACCGGGTCAGACTTAGTCTATACCCTACCTGGGATGTGTTTGTCGATGTGGGTCTGTGTGTGTCTGTGTGAGGGTGTTGGTGGAAGTCATGACTGCAATTTCACAGAGGTTAGCTAGCTTCATTTATGTGAACAAGATGCTGTACAGTAGGTTCCATTCTTCAGCTGTGTGGTTAGAGGCCGGTAAGTTGTGGGATAAAAACCCTTGAATAACATTTACTGGCACATTAATGAGGAGTTTGGTGTGAAACACAGTTTCTGGGCAGAGACGCGTAATGCCAACATATCAAGTATTTATTAGCCGATTAGATTGGAACACGGCTCGATATCTTTGTTATGATGTAGTGTAGGTCAACTGAGGCTAGACTGGTGTGGGAGGAGACTCTTCAGTTGGTCTGAATGTTAGAAGACTGCCATCTGGTGACTGCTATAAGGAATGTACACATAGAGGGGCCAGGTTCCTCCACTGAGCGGTACAGTGCCAAGTATTTTCCTCCCTTTTTTTCCTCAGTTATGGCATATTCGTCACATCAAATGGTGTCAAATCTTCAGAGAAAAATGTAGTACAAGACAAGAAAAGCTTGAGTAAACCCAAACTTAAGTGTAAACAGTCATTGTTGTAAAATCAAAAACTGTTACCCGACACCAGCTGGCCACTGCATAACCTTAATTTTGTACTTATTGTGAAATGCTGTGTTTGCGTTACGCCGCTGAAACTATCTTAGGCAGAGAGGCCTGCGGTTCGTTATACGTTGCCATAGGTGTTTTTGTGACTCCCTGGATATGTTGTTGCTGCACCGATGGAGGAACTGTGGTAAGTCTTCCTCTCCTGGGAAGATCCACCACTGTTTCAAGTTTTCTCCATTTAGAGATAGCGCCTTTGACTGTGGTTCACTGTAGTCCCAGAGCCGTAGAAGTGGCTTAGTAAACCTTTCCCGGGCGGAAATTCCATCTCGTCTGGAATTTCTTTTGATCAAGGCATGGCATTCTGCTTGTTGAGACCTGGTAGGCTTCTACACATTGATGGTGAGGTTATACATCATGTTTAGATTGAACAGGGGCGGCAGTAGTCAAGCTTGGGGTGTCTGCACTAATGATTGAATTTGGCACATGGGTTGAGTAACTAGAGCCATTTCTTTTTCACACGGGGCCAGTTATCAATTTTGTGTTTACTCTGGTCTCTTCATCTTATATTACCTTTCGAACGAAGATTTCAAACCTTTCACTGTGACACATATGCAATAATAGAAAAAAAATCGAGTGTGGCAAATCTTTTGTTTGTGGCACTATGTGTACCAATGGGAGTGCCTTAAGACTTGGACCAATGGGAGTGCCTTAAGACTTGGACCAATGGGAGTGCCTTAAGACTTGGACCAATGGGAGTGCCTTAAGACTTGGACCAATGGGAGTGCCTTAAGACTTGGACCAATGGGAGTGCCTTAAGACTTGGTGTAACATCCTAGCCTACATGCCAACCGACAGATGTGTTTGTCAGGTCTCACCACGTCGTTACATGGGGCCTGCCACAACCAATCACATAATGTGATCACGACAAAACCGACACATTAATAGTGAACCGCAGCTCACTTCCACTGAGTGGAACCGCATGTCAGCAGGGCTGATTCGAGTCTCAGCGAGACTCTCCACCGTGACCCTCCACATCACCACGAGGACGGGGCCCTTCGGGGTACGCGTTAACCTGCTGCTGGTGATTCGTCACATTAGAATCGGGACATCACCACCCGACCTGTGTCCTTAACGCTGCAAGCCGGGCTTGAAGTCTGCCTCCGCTCCATTTAGAACAGGGGTCTCCAAACCGTTCCACGGAGGGCCGAGTGTCTGCAGGTTTTAGTTTTTTCCTGTAAATTGGTTCCAGGTTCAGACCTAAATAACCAGATGAGGGTAGACCTAACCAATCAGTGACATAATTAACCAATCATGTACAAGGTGAGAGTGAAAACCTGCAGACACACGGCCCTCCGTGGAACGGTTTGGAGACCCCTGCTTTAGAATGACAGTGACATAATGACCGGCGTGAGCAGAAACCCAGACGATGCTAAAGTGCTGCCCCCCTCCCAATACCGGGAGTCCCCACTGCCTCTGTTTCTAATCAGCCCGTATGCGCACGTACGCGCACGCTCACAAACCCACGCAGAGGGTTTGTGAGCGGGTATTACGTAATAATTCTGTTCCTGCAGAATAGCACAGGTGGTCTATAAGAAGATGAGCATTGTTTAAAGAGAGGACGTCAGTGTAACGGGAGTGGTCACGTTTCTGCCACTGGTAACACTGGGTGTGTGTGACTGTGTGCTAGGGGTGGGGGCTCAGCAAGTCTCCAGCGCAAGACACACCCTGCCCCCCACACCCCCCCACCCCATTAAATAGGGCCATTAGTAATTAATGTTGTCTGTTGCAGACACATCTGTGCCCAGCTAGACGGTCCTCAGTGTCAGGAGCTCAGGCAGACTCACCCGAAACAGCCTTTACTCACATCGGAAAACAGGCGAGCCAGCGCAAGCGGATTGCTGAATTATTGAAAAACTCCTGCCAGAAACATTTCCGCAGGGTCTGTCGATGAGGAAACATACGAGGAGAGCAGCGGGGATTGTGATCATCGTGACACTCTCGAGAGCGGAGCACACAATGGTCTCTACACGGCGGCATCACACCGTCACCCGGTTACCGTCTCCCATACAGCTCAATAAACACCTTCATTTCCCTCTCCTGCCCCAGCCTGACATAGAGCTGCTCAGCTCCGACTGTTTACTTCTGCCTGTCAGCTGTCTGCCGGTGTCTCACTGTATCTCTCTATCATTGTTTAATGGCTAGCTAGTGAAAAGGCTAGCTAGTGAAAAGGCTAGCGTTTTAGTGGGTGATGCTCCCTGGGTAACTGTTGTCGATGTGGGCAGAGCACCGTTGGGTTGAGCCCAGGTTGGGGCGTGACATGAAAGCCACACTGTAAACCCATACTGCGTGCTACTTATGCGCCGCATCTCTGATGTTGTCTGTGAGCCTTCGGGGGGGGGCGGCTAACACGGGTTAGCTATTTGTGCTATGGCTAACTAGCGTGCATTGTTTTTGTGTTGTCTGCTCCAGCACACCACCGTCCTCCCGTTCATCATCATTGAGATGAGGACCACGCAGCACCGGTATCCTAGCAGGCAGTGTGGACTGATGGCAGTGTGCAGCTTTGCCGTCGGCTATGTTCTATGGTAAGAGACTCTATCCTCCAACAAGGGCACGTTAGACTCCTTCTGTGTACGTTTTGCTGATTGAGACCATGCTATCATGTCTATTTCTACTCAGGCCTAAACATCCTGTTAGAAACCGGAATAGGACTCGTGAGTGGTGCAGCAGTCAAAGGCACTACATTAGAGGGCCGCTGCGCCACTGTGAACGGGGTTCTTCCATGACTGGTATCCAGTTGCCTCTGTCCATGTTGGTGGAGGATCCTCTGGGGAGGGCTGTGCCACGTGGTCTCCAACGTTGTTCCTGCTCTGTTGGTTGAGTGCGCCTAAGATTATTTACATTTGAGCCAGGTAGCGAGTGCTTCTCCCTAGCGACTTGAAGTAGTGAAGGCGTCGAATTTTCCTTCTGTCCCCCGCAGGAATCAGACCCACAATGCTGGCGCCGCGTTTTACCAACTGAGAACAGGACATGGAAGAGAGTAACATACAGAACAAACACAGCTACCTCACTTGACTGTGCACTGTGGACCACAGTGATGAATGGGGCTGATTTGATGAGAAGAAATTGCCCTGCCCCCATTCAGTGATGTAACGTGTTATCAGGCTATCTGAATGTTTCTGCTCTCCAGAGCCGCGGTTCTGGCAGCCAGCTCCACTTCAACACATGTTTCTCATGGCTCTGTCCCCCCACGCCCTCATGACGGATGGCCTTGTCCTACCACGATGACAAACGGTCTCTCCAAATCTCCCCCAGATACAACTGCCTCTAATCCTCCTCTATCAGTCAGGAAAGAGCGAAAGAGGGATACATGGGGGGGGATCTGTCTCTGACTTGGCAGAGAAGCCCTGTGACAACACGTTACGTTACCAGAGAACCAGACCCTAATCCCGAGTGCCACTGAGCAGACGTAATGCCCCCAGGGTTGGGAAGGGAGGCTGGGTGGTGGAGGAGACTTCTACTGCAGGCGTAATTTACCAGAGGGAAAGCATGGAGAAAGAGGTTTTCCAGGATCACCTAAAGTGATGGAGCCTCACTAAAATTGTCACAGCAGCAAACACCTCTCTCTGTCTTAATCCCTGGCTGAAATGGAGAGGATTATATCCCCACACACACATTTTACAGGGTCAGGGAATCTGTCTTTCTTCCCTCCGCGGGAGAGGAAAGGGGCTGGAGTTGTGTAAAGGCTGCATCACTGTACATGGGGATTACCCAGCCAGGGAGTAACAGAGAGAGAGAGAGCGAGAGAGAGTGGGTAGGTGGGGGTAGACAGGGAGAAGGAAGGAGAGAGATGTCATGCCTAAAGTAGGATGAGTTAAGCTTCAGTGGACAGGTCTGATCTGTGCACAGTTTTTAGAATGTCAGACATTATAACCCATACAGAGTCATGTTGGCTCATGGTTTTAAAGAATAATGAAACTGAGGTAATGCTGTGTTCCTATAATGAACATGGACCATATGGACGCCCCCTGAGTTGTCTAAAAATCCCTTTTGGTTTGCAAAGAAGTAGCTATTACCTAAACTACATTAAAACATTATTACCTGATTCAGGGTTATTTAATCATTTGTAAAGAGTTATAATACATTTGTAAAAAGGACCATTAACAGTTAATTGTTTGTGAATACGTTTTTTCACAAACAATATTTACCTCCTGCTCTTAACAATGCACAATAATCTGTCCTGAACAATTCACATGCTGGACATTTATAAAAGACATAATATCTAACATATCAAACCTTAACCACGTAAATATGTGACAGTTAAGGTATGCTGAATGCTCTGGTGTGAAATGCTAACAGTAATAAATGTAAGAAACAATAGAGGAAATATATTTCAGAACCATTTAGAAATGGTTTATAATGGATATTATAATTTTAAAATGCTTTTATAATGCTTATATATATATACCATTAACAAATGTAACCTCATTATAAAGTGTTGCCTAAGTCAGGGTTCAACCAATGTAACTAACGTAACCGATTGTTAAACTGAGCTGAGTGAGGCACTGTCCCATGCACAACCATTTTTGTGTGCGGACTCAAGAATGCGTAATCTCTCAGTGTTAGTTCGATCTCCTGTATTGTGAAGCGGCCACGGGTCAGGATATAGGCCACTCCAGTCTCACACTGACCGATGGCTCTCAATCAGTTGGCTAAGCTGAGGCTTGGGTGGGGGACAGCTGATGCACTCTTCTGTCACTGGTTAATATTTTGACCTTGTCTATTACAATATTCTCTCTCTACCTCTCTCTGTGTCTCTTTCTGTCTCTTGTTCTCAATCCAAAGTGAGTTTACTGGCATAGGAAAAATATCACAGAATATACAAACACATGTCCACCCATTTGATTATCTTTTTTAGTGAAACGTGTCTCAGACTAAAGGTAGATTGAAAAATAGACCAGCTGACTGGACTTGTGTCCCACAGAGACAGACAACATTGCTCATCACATCGCACCACCTCCAAACTATTAACTAAATAGTTCCAATATACTGCACCAAACACTTTACTCCTGGATATACACACAGCACCTTTGAACTTATTCAAACCACTTCACTTTGTCCCCATTGTATTGTGTTACAAACATTATGTTTGTAATTGATTGTATTGTTTTTTAGTCTACACACAATACCACATAGTGACAAATATGTTTGTTAGAAATTGTCAAATATTTTCGGGATTATTCCCGAAAATAACTTGGGTATGTTTACATGGTCGCCTTCTATACAAACACATGTTTACCCTTTTGTTGTAAGCATTCACATTCTATCTAGGCAAGGGGGAACCCAGGACCCACTTCACCAGCGTTAGGTCGGACTATGGGTCTGAGGATTTCATCCCAGTACCCAACAGCAGTAAGGATGCTTTAGGCAAGCAAGTGGAGGTCTGGGTGACCCTCCAAGGATATGCATCCCCAGACCATCAATGACCCACCGCCAAACCGGTCATGCTGGATGATGTGGAAGGCTGCATAACATTCAAGGAGAGTGCAATTGTCTGTGGCCACCACCTGCAAAACCATCCCCTTTTGGGGGTCTTGCTGTTGCATCTCCAGTGTACCTGTTGTCTCTTTAATTTGCACCAAAACAGGTGACATTGTTTCGCAATCATTTATGCTTCCTAACTGGACAGATTGACATCCCCGATGTTTAACTTGGCGCAATACTGTGATGATTACGTGTTCTATTTTCTTTTTTGCATTTAATCAAATTTGTCAAATTTGTCTTTTACTTTGGGACAGTTTAGTTTAAAACTATTGGGTTTAATACTGCACATAATACTTGTACTATCAGTCCTTAATTATAGGTTGTCATGGGAAAAACCCTAAACTCAATATCCAACAGGTTTAATGCAGCCTATTTAAATTTTGCATCTCATTTAAGATGCCATGAGGTCCGCATGTTTTTTATTAAAAGCCCAACATTTTTTATAGAGTCCTATCTGGTTTTGACTGTCCTTTATAGCTTTTTCCAATCTAGTCAAATTCTCAAGACTTTGGCGTTATTTAGCATTTGTTAGAGTAATTTCAAATGTGTTGTCCATATGTTACTTTTTTGTCACACATTTCTCTTGTTTTAATTTGTTAATTTTTTTTGCAATTTTGCCAGTTTTCAGTGTTTATGAACTCCTCAGTTAGTTTCAGTCGCTTTCGGTTTTATTGCATTCGTTTTTACGGTTTTAAAGTATCAGTATTAGAGGCATTAAACGTAATTATTCATTTCTATCTTTGCATTTGGTCTGCTGAATGTATTGCTAATGTTACTTACTGCGAGACTGAGGCCTTCTACAATGTGGGAGTATGGGGTACTCACTGTGTAACGATCTTACATCCAGTCTGGTGATATTGCATAGTTTAGGGTCAAATAACTATTAAAATACAGCCTCTGGATTATTCCAATAAGAGAGCCATGAGTGTCTGCAGCCTAACAGTCAAATGACCAGACTGTAACTTCATGAAGGGGACGTGGCTGGATACTATAGATGTCAGGAAGACAGTGACACAGACAGTGGGTGTATGGAAATAAATGATCTCCTCCCCTGCCCTCTTTTAACCTGTGTTGACACAGACACGTGGGTGTGAGTATAAAAATATAAATTTCATACACTCTTTCCTCCTCTGTCCTCCCCCCTCCCTCCATCTCACCAGGATGTGCTGGGTGCACCATGTGACTGGAGTTTGGGTCTACCCCCTGTTGGAACAGATCAGTCCCCTGGCGAAGGTGGCCTTCTTCTCCTGTCTCACGGTCCTGATTAATGTGTACTACGTCCTGGGCGAGATCCTCAACAGCTACATCTGGGACGGATCCAAACGTGAGCCATCTGCATGTGTCACACAGCCACACTCGGTGTGATCCAGCTCTGTATGGGGCCCAGGCGTCCTCACAAGCAACTAAAAACAGTCCTTGAATTGGGGTCATAGGTTATAGCGCTATGGGTAAGGGTTATGTAGAATGTAAGGGTTATGTAGAATGTATGGGTTATGATGAGAGTTTAGCGTTAGGGCATAGGTCACATGGAGAATCAGTTTTCTGCTCCCCAGAAAACTGGGATAGAACATTGAGGATGGGTGCAGGTTCCCTGCCCAAAATCCCATGTGGTTTCAGAGCCTCAATTAGTGCGCTCTGCGACACACGCAAGTGCAAACGAGTGCGACATGTGTACACGGACACCGACGAGTTCACGTACACGCCACAGTTTGGCGATCCGACGCTCACACGCACACCGTCTCCGTATCCGTTTGCATTAAGAGTTGCGGGCTGAAAGGTTGGTGGCAGGGGAGCTACCTGAGGCTCTGTGTAGCAGATGCGAGAGTAGAAGAGCGGACCGACCGCAGCCGACAGACACCAAATCCCTCCGTCTCCCCCCGCCTCCCACCCGTTTGACACTGACCGGCAGATCCACACAACCACTCCACTTCCCAGCCCTCTTCCACATCCTGCAAGCTGCTCACCAGTCCCTCGTTTTCTGTCCCGTCTCATCCCTCATCTCCCCTCCTGTCTCTTCTTTTCTCGTCCACCTCTGCAATCCTCCCCCACTCTTCACTCTCCTTCACTTTTCTCCTCACAGCTCCTTCCCTCTCTGCTCCTTCTCTCATAACTCCTCCCCCGCACAGCTCCTTCCCTCTCTGCTCCTTCTCTCAGAACTCCTCCACTCACAGCTTCTTTCCTTATTTTTTTCTTTTATTGAGTAGGTATCAAGTGATATTTGCAACTTTCTTCTTTAAAATGTATTTTAAAATTCCATGAAGTGTTATTGTAGTTTCATTTTGTCACTGATCTTGGTCTTAAACAGCTTATTTTATCCCCACTGATTCACCATTCCTCTTTCCTGCAGGTGTTCTATACTCAGACAAGACTAAAGCCGACTGAAGCCCAATGTGACGTGGGAATCTTGCCGTCCAATCAAGGACCAGTCTCTCATAGCCCGCTGCAGACAGCCTTGATCCCGTCCCATACAATAGAATAACAACCTTTCTGTAAATAAATGATGAAACAAAAATTTGGAACGTGATCAAATTTTTGGGTGTTTTGAAAGGAACCTTTCGTGGCCAATAAAGCTGTACTGAGTCCCCATGAAATTGGTGGACTGAAGTTAAGTATTGAGAGGCCTGTTTTTCGTAATGATGAAAATGATGCAGGTGGGACATTAATTCACTGACTTGCTATGGATCGGAGTTATTACTATGACATTACATTTACTCACGTATTAGTATTTAAGAATCCTATTAATCCACCCCAAAGATTCAAGTGTTATCTGAAACCGAGTACACTGTATTAATGAAAGGAACTTACTGCTGTAGGCACAAAATGTATCTTAAGATGCTTAAGCCTTCTGGCAGAGTTAGCAAAAGCCATGCCTCAGGATTAGAATTCTCCTCTCTTTTCTTTTCACTGGAGAGCTTTACAGCAAGGGTTTCTCCTACAGGGGCATGAATGGCAACCTTTTCCGAGCTGCGTAGTGTCTTTAACAGCTGCACCACAGAGGATTGTTTTTTAGGACCGCTAGACTGTGATCTTTGCTGCTGCGAAAGATCCTTTGTTTTGTTTTTGTAAAAAAAAAAAAAAAAAACATTAAAAAAAGAAAAGGACAAGAGCATTTGACTCCTGAAGTCTGCGTTTATGGTCTTTCAATAAAAAGGTGTTAAGTTATTTAGAGTGAGTCAGATACATTGTGTGTGTGGTTGTCTCAGTCTCACGCTACATCTTTTCACACACTCACATTACACTAGGCTCCATGGGAATGAAGGCCCAGCCATTCAATTAAAAAGAAAAATTACCACACATATGATTTAATTTTTGGGGCCAATATTTTCTCTGGCAATTTCTGCCGGGCTTTTTTAGACTCAGACTCTGCCCAAACATAACAAATTCCTATGCAGGACTGGACCAGCTCTTAACGAGAAACACACATTTCAGTCCGAAAGAAAAGGGGTTAGCTTGACACATTAAATAACCAAAAACTCAATGCAGAGGACACTTACATTCTCCACTATTCCAAGAGCCTAGTAGCTCCAGGAGAAAGACCTCAAAAGGTCTCGAAAAATAATAGCTTATAATGTACATAAACCACAGTTTAGTGTAACATATGCATTGGATAAATGATTCATGAGTGGCAGTGAATTTGTTCTGATAGATATGTCTGAAGATTTACAGTGTATCAGCTGCGAAACTTTTTAAACAGACATTTCATTATCCTATTGACATCAATGTTTCAAATCTAGTGAAAATCACACAACACTGGTCTACTCCTGTAGCTATCCTTGTGTTTTCATTACTTAAAGTATGACAGAACAAGCTACAATGGAAATAACTGTCAAGCAAAATCAAACCCCTCTCATCCATTCCTCCGCAAACAAGCCGTTTGTAGTGAAACGGAAATAGATTCTCTGACAACCACAGTTTTTCCATCCCGAAAGAAAATGACATATTTGCCGGGTGAGTCGTTTGTGTACAGTTTTTGTCGTGGTGGAGTGTGTGCTGCCTCTTTGTCAGCTTGATAACTAGAGAACGACACTTCATAGTCTTCTCATTAACACTGTCGGTCCCCCATGTGAAGGTGACAAATCGAATGCATTTTAAAGAATATTTCTGGCATAAATTCGCATAGCAATTGGTTTGGTGAGCAGGAGCAAGACAAGCAACGCACAAGGCTTGGTGTGATAGCCACAACCTTACAGGCACAAATGCCAGAGGCTGAGCACAAATAACAGTACCACTCGAGGCGTACAGGCATTACCGGGGGTATAAGCAGTTTAAATGCATTATTTCTGAGGCCCCAGTGGGGGGAAAAATCATAGAGTGTCACCATGTAGCTCATTCCGTGGGCACAAGATGGAGGCCCAAATGCAGCGCTACATTGTGGCTCAAAGTGCTCACTGTGGCGTCTCTCAACGCCTGCAGGCTCC
>JACXGK010000437.1:21361-66450 GCA_016801125.1 Novumbra hubbsi
GGGGGGCGGGGGGGGGCGCACGTCAGAGTGTAGCCAAGGACGTGACAGGTCCAACTAACTGGCAACTATCGCGAGCGTCAACCATTTAATACCTTTACGGAGAAGTGAGTCATAACACACAAAGCTAAGGGGACGTCAGGGGAAGTCAATGTCACCAAAAAGGGCCAAAGGACTGGTGGAGCAAAGCGTCAAACTTGTCCTTGATATGCCAAATAAGAAAGAGGTGAGAAATACCTGGTAAAATCCAATCCACCCAAACCACATCCCACACCTCCTACGTCTTTGGTGTGACAGGCTACCAACTGGTTTTGTTCTCATTTTGCAATACTAGGCAGCTGGGTAATATTCCAGACTAGCCTGGAAGTAATGACCAATTCAAAAATCTGTACTCAGTAACGTCAGTCCCGAAAACATTGTGCAGTCTCTAGAATGGTTGTTCCAGGCTTAGAAGCCATGGAGCCTGGGGACGCTGTTAGGGGAAAATTAAAGGATGTTACTAAATAAATAAAAGTAATCTCACTTATATTACATTTGACTGAAGTTAAGGTCAATTCAATTGTGAAATTGCTAATAATTGCAGTGAAGGATGGCAAAAATTCAAACTTACTTGCAAATAAAAAATGGTGAAATAAATTATATGATCCATAAAGCAGAATAAATATAGCTGATTTGCAACAGATTTGATAAGAGACAGAGGAATAATAAAACGTAAAGTAGGTCAGCTTTTGGAACTGGTTTCATGCTAAGCATGATGCTTGATACTGCCTAGGCTGTTGATCTGTTTGTGATCAGGTCCAGTGAAGGATTCACTAACATTCTGGTCAGCTGTGCTCTGTGCTACAAATACATTTGTCACACACAACTGCCAACTGTGTGTGTGTGTGTAAAATCAAATATGAATGTTTTTTTTGCTTTAGGGATTAGGGCTAGGTAAAGTTTAGGCATAAAGGTTAGGTTGGGATTAAGGTTAGGGTGACATCAAGGTTATGGAATGTTTTGGGTTAAGTTTAGGGGACATAAACATGGACAATCGATATTCTACTCTCAACAAAGATAGAGTGCGGGTGGGGGTGACAGATGGAGTTGATGGAAAAGACATCGATCTGATCTGAAATGATCCCTCTGCAAAGACTAGTAGTTGATTGGGAGAAAGTGGACAGAAGTGTGAAAGACTTGTGTTTGTCCTTCAGGTTAATGAATAACAAAACAGACCCAGAACGTGATCGTTTTTGTTTTGTTTTTTTAAAGTACAGAATCAAGCCAATTCACTGCATGTGTAGAACATTAATATGAGAAGATACTCCTCACCAGCGTTGGGCTCATTTTAGACACTGGGTGCTCAGAGGAAAATTACAGCTGCGTTGGATGAGGTCATGGAGGGGAGAAGCCAGAGAATAATGCTGTCCAGCCCAGTTAGGTTCTGTCTGTTTGGTACTGTTCACTGATATAACCATAATGAGGTCAGCAGCTCCTCACACAAGAAAGCCACAGAACCGGCAGAGATGCAATCAAGACACTTTAAAAGCCCTGGATCGTGTCTACTGTCAAGGCAAAATGTGCTTTGAGGACCAAATGTGCCATCAATTATATAAACATAAAAATGAGTGCTGATGTGTAAATAAAAGAGAATAGGAAAAGGCTGATGTGATTCCTTTGTAATACAGTCAAATCCACAGGACATGCTGGTTGGGTTTCAGAGGAAACCTTTTTTTCTACTTCAGGCATTTCTTTATGGTCCTCTGCTTCTTTTTTCTTATTTCTAGATGACTGGCACCCCCTGCAGGCCTTGAAGAGTATCTCATTCCTTCCTTGTTTTTGGCTTGGGAGCTGAAATGGAAAAAGCGTACATTGACATTTCTGCAAGGCTGCAGACAACATAGGGCATCAAACGGTGAGTGTCAAGAACGAAAGAGGCAGGACCATTGGCCTTGTTGTTATCATAAAAGGGTCTGTCTTGATTCTGTCTTCCCCCAGAATCAAGCTTAAAAACAGATCCAGAGGGGTATTCATACCACCTAAGAAAGAATTTAGTAGCAAAGCATAACACCCAAAACAGTGGGAGACAGAACAGAAGCAAAAATACATGGAAATCCAAAACCTGAAGCTGCACTGATGTCCCTAACCACTGTATTCCCAGCGCAACGCTGGTTACAGGATGAGACACAAATTGTTAGGCCGATCTTACCATTAGGGTTCTCTTGTTTATAGAACGTCTTCAGCATCTCCACGGCTTCCTCTGCTCTAAAGCCAGAGAGACACTGACGACAAAAGGAGCAACTGATGTATTTAACTGGACACACTGACCAGGATGTATGACATGGAACGTACATCCCCGTTCCCAACAAAGTAATGACTAAAATAGAATGCAATGATGTGCAAATCATTGAAACCCTTTTATTCAATAGAAAATAGTATAAAGAAAACATATAAAATGTTGAATCTGAGAAATTTTATCAATGTTATTGTTTGCCAACTTTGAATTGGATACTGGCAACAGGTAAAAAAGAATGCTGAAACAGTGGCAACAAAAGCCTGGGCTTGGCTGTGACCACAGGTCCCACCATTTTGTAGGGCTCTATCAGTGCTCCTCCTGTTCCTCCTCACACAAAGGAGCAGATACTGGTTGATGCCCTTCAACGGCCCTGTCCAGCTCTCCTCATGTAACGGCCCGTCTCCTGGTATCACCTCCATGCTCTTGAGACTGTACTGGGAGCAAGACAATGCCAAACCCCATTCTGTACATATCACAACAGCATGGCTCCATAGTAAAATTGTTCAGGGGCTAAACTGGCCAGATTGCAGTCCAAACCCATCACTCACTGAAAACATTTGGCACCTTATGAAATGAAAAACATGACAAAGGATACCCCGAACAGTTCAGCAGATGCAATTTTTTGAAACGTGTTGCTAGCATCAAATTCAAAATGGACTTTTTCCCCAAAACAATCCCAGCAGATAAATACAGGCATAAATGATTTGAACATCACTGCATTTTGCTTTCATTTGCATTTTACACAGCGTCCCAACGTTTTTTGGGAACAAGGCGGTAACAATGGAATGATTGAGAGCGAGGTCCACAACTCATGCAAACAAACAGACCGACTTCTGTCAACACCAGATTACACGGCGTACCTTAAATGACGACCCAGTCAGCGGTAGCTCGGCAGCAGGGATGTCCAGAACAGAACCACACCCACCAAACCGCTCATTATCACACCCATAGACCACCAAAGGAATGTCTGTCACACTGTTAAGGCAACACGGATGACCTTCTAAACCCAGTTTGTTTTGCATTGGAAGTACATTTTAGACATAAATTCCAAAGGTCCAATCAACCTAGTCAAATGCTACAGCAGACTGGATAAGCCTAGGGGGGATACTGACGAGGCGAAGAGCTCCTGCACACATGATACATGGCTCCACTGTCACGTAGAGGGTGGTCCTTTCACACACTGTCCGGGGGTCGAGGCCTCTGTGATGACACCACTCCAGCACCTGGTCCAGAGCCACCATCTCAGCATGCCGAGTGGCCTGGAACATGTCACATTTTGGCACTGTAATATGTCACATTCTAGGTTATGCCCCGAGTCACTTTTCTTCTTGCAAAGTGTGGGTCTGTGTCACTGACAAAATATATAAAACAAGAAATCTCACATAGGGATAAAATAAAGTTTGCTGATGCCCTTAGCTACTCACATTTTTTGTTTCATTCACTTCATTTCTCCCCTTGCCGAGGATTTCATTGTTGTACACCATGAGACATCCAACAGGAACCTCACCATTCTCCAAAGCTTCTTTTGCCTGTGAAGATGTGGAGATTATTAAGCAGGCATTTTAAGTACACACATGTAATAATCACTAGGGAATAATTAGTAAACATTAGCAATTGTGAATCAATAGGGAATAATTAGGAAACATTAGCAATTGTGAATCAATGTCTCCTTTTTTGGTGACAATAATGCTGTGGCCACCACTGGAGAGGCAACAGCAAGACAAGCCCCAAAAAGGGAAATGTTTTGCAGGTGGTGGCCACAGACAATTGCTCTCTCCTTCACCTTCCTGACGGATTCTTCTCTAGTTTTGCTACTGTCCTCGTCACTACTGGCATGAGGCCGTACCAGCAGCCCATTCAGGTTCTACAGGCAGTCCAGCTCCTTCAGGACAGCACATCCATTTGTGCCGTGCAAGGTTTGCTGTGGCTCCCAGTACAGTTTTAAGAGAGATACCAGGTACCAGGCTGTAGCGTGAGGAGAGCTGAACAGGGCCCCAGAAAGGCAACAACCCAGCAGCAGGACCTCTATATTCTCTTTTGTGTGAGGAGGAACAGGTGAATCACTGCCAGAGCCCTACAAAATTACTTTCAGTGGGCTACTGGTGTGGATGTTACTGAACAAACTGTTAGAAACAGACTCTGTGAGGGTGGCAAGAGGGCCCAACGCCCTCTAGTGGGACCGAGGCTCACAGCCCAGCACCATGCAGGTTGATTGGCATTCGCCTGAGAACACCATAATCGGCCACGTTCTTTTCACAGATGAGAGCAGGACACACTTAGAAAAAAACTGATGTTCTACTGCGGAAAACGTTGGTGGTCCCATTCCACTTACAAGTGTTTTCTTAAAATTGCTGCTTTAAACCCCGATTGAATGACAACGAATGTTGCTGCTAGCAACTCCATTCCACTTACAAGTGTTTTCTTAAAATTGCTAATTTGAACCCCGATTGAATGACAACGAATGTTGTCCATCTATTATTGATTATCCATCTATTATTGATCACTCCTCGTAGATAATATAAAACCATGTGAAAACGTCGAGAGAACAAAATGAGCCAAACTAACCATATCAAAGGCACTGGCCATCCATCTCTGTATGTCTTCGGCACATGGCTGAACGTTTTCTCTAAACACAACAGCATTTTCCAAATTCTCTGTCCCCATTGTTTAGATGAAATAGATACACATCCACACCAAAGCTCAAACGACTGTGTAGTAAATTCCTCGCTGCCTTGAAAACATTTGCGTGCAACAAGGGGGACGATAATATTAGACGGACGATTCAGGCTTTTGCAGAGCATCGCAGAAAAACGGATGAATCTATGTATCGTTGCTCTGAGTGCTCCTTCGCATATGCGTGTTTGACAGTTAACGTCAGCAAGCTAAGCTAGCCAAATCAGCCCTCAAGTTCGTGGCATGTGCAACTTTGCAAAATATCACTTCGGGTGTTGTTGATTTGGTTTCATACATTTTAACACGTCTCGACAATGTTTTCGTCTTCGTGGAATTTTCTCAAACGCCACAAAAGAAAATTCGTTTTCGCTGGAGCTTTGGTTGGAGGTACATTATCAAGCTAGCTAACGTTACGTTAAGCTAATTCGCACTCACTGCAAGCCGAGCTATCAAAGTTAGCTAGTAAGCAAGGTGTTTTACCTGTGGCCCGTGTTCTGTATTTTTATCAAACACACTTTAGTTATTTCAACCTTGAAGATTATCTGTGTGTAGTTACATGATGATGCTATCTTATGCATGCCTTTAATTTCAATGGCAAGAATCTTTTTTTATTTACGATAATCATGACCGGTAAATCAATGTAGCTAATTAAACATCCATCCACTCTAGCTATATTTTCATGACGTTACAGGTGTGTACATTCTTGGTAAATATGCCCAAAAGAAAATCCGAGAGATGCAGGAACAAGAGGCGTCTGTATACATAGCTCAAGCTAGACGTCAGTTCCACTTCGAGAGTAACCAGAGAACGTGCAATATGACAGGTACAACTGACTGTGTTTTTGACCGATCAGCCTGATACCAGTGAATGATTTCTGCTGCTACACCTTCATTAAGTTACGTAATTGTGATACTGTTGATTCCTATTCCATTTTGAATCACACCCTGTTGTTTTTATTATTTTTACAGTGTTGTCAATGCTCCCTACATTAAGAGAAGCCATTATACATCATCTAAATTCAGAGAACCTCACTACACTGCTGAAGACCAAGTAAGTGGCTCGAGATTGCTGTCGGGTAGAAATGCTTGATTGTTTCCTAAATTCCATTAGGGTTATTCACAGCGTCTACTGTTTATTTTCTAGACCAGCAAATAAGATTGAAATATGGGAGGACCTGAAGATTATAAGTAATTATTCCTTAATAGCAATTACTATGATAATCAATGTCAACATGGATTTGATCACTTCATGTAGTACCATGTCAGATGGCATCCATCCTATTTCTTCTATTCCCACAGGTTTCACTCGAACAATTTTGGCTGTCTACAGTACCTGTATGTTGGTTCTTTTACTTCGTGTCCAGCTTAATATCATTGGTGGCTACCTTTATTTGGACAACTCTGTCACTAAAAATGGGATGGTACGTGTAAAAGTCGGTTTTGGTTGTTCTATTTCGTGTTATTTTCAAGAACAATGTTATATTCAAGAATATTGTACATAACATAGTGACCAGTTTTTATAGTAACACGCTACTGAAAAGGCACTACCATTACAAGTGGTGGCATTTCCATTTTTGTTTATTGAGAAATTAGCTGTATTTGTGTCCAGACAACTGCCCTTAGGTGTTGAATGGGGTGGTCTATAAATTCGACGCTTGTTTTCTGTGCTCTGTCAGATGCCCTTGGCCCCTCCAGATGTGCAACAACAGTACCTGTCCAGCATGCAGCACCTACTTGGTGATGGTAAGAGACTGTTTCATTAATATTATTTATTTTATAAACTGAGCCTGTTCCAGAGGCATTTACTAAAGCTTCTCTCTCGCTCTCCAGGTCTGAGTGAGATGATAACAACGGTGAAGAAAGCTGTGCAGAACACTTTGGGGGGGTGAGTCAGACCGACACAGCCGTATGCTCACATAGCACGGCGACACCTAAGGCCACATTTTAAGTAGGACTGTTATGTACCGTGTTGCTTTTGCCTGTTGGTCAGAGTGTGTGTTCCCTCCCACAGGGTGTCCCTGAAGCAGAGTCTCTCTCTGCAGGAACTGGAGCGGCACCTGAACCACATCAGAGCCCAGGTGGAGAAGGGGGATGGGGGTTCCCCACACAGGCCTCTCTCCTGGTACATGATGTCTGATGAGGAAAACACTCTGGCCGCACAGGTCAGTCCCGTCGCTCAGTCGGCGGAGCACAGCACCGACACGCCACGGTTGTTGGTTCTATTCCCATGAGTGGCAGTAGGACGAAAACTTTATGCAGTGTGGGCTACGTGACTTGAATGTGAAAATAACAGCCCTCGTATCCCCTGTGGGACAGTTCCTTAAGGAGGGCTGTGAGTCTCCATTACTGGTTTTTCAACCCGCTCTTCTTTAGTTGAGCTTCCATTAGTTGTGTCATTATTATTCAGTTGTGTTTGACAGGCCTGTGGTCTGACAGCAGATGATGTCACTACAATAAAGCTACTGAATGAGACCAGAGACATGCTTGAAAGGTAACACTGAATCCTAACACGCATCATCTGGCCAGTTTTGTTTCATGTGTGTTTTTGCTGAACCGTGTCTTCTCTGTCCTTCAGCCCAGATTTTGGCACTGTACTCAACACCTGCTTTAACAGTGGTTTCAACCGTTTCCTTGACAACATGGCTGAGTTCTTTAGGCCCCCGCCGGGAGCACAAGGAGACCCCGCCCCTGGCACTGCACCTGATAGGTCAGTTTGAAATGAATTACAACAAATTGTGAAAGGTCATGTTGTCGTAGTAAATCACTTTGTCATCAAATGAGTACAGTAATAATGTACAATATAAGTACAATAACCTTTTTGTATTAAATTAATAAACTTGTCAATTCATGTCTCCTTCTAAATCTCGTCCAGTCTCTCTCATGTAAGTCTCCCAGTTGCCAAAATTATCCCCATTGTGAATGGACAAATACACTCAATCTGCAGTGAAATACCAAGCCACTTTGTACAGGTAAGAGTTTATTAGACCTTTCACTTTTTATTAACCCAACATGTTTTACGAAGTCTTTGTTTTTGCTTTTTTTTTTATTCCTCAGCAGCAATTTTACGTCAGCCGCCGATGGCATAAAAGTACTGGGTTCTGATGAATATACAAGTTCTTGGTGTGTCATTTGAGCACTATCAGTGCGGCAGTATTGAGTTGGTGTTTCATATTCTAGTAATGGTCAAAGATGTCTAGTCACTGGTTTAAAGCTCCCAAGCTTGATCTTCTCATGAAGCTTTGGTGATGAAAATGTAGCCTATTTCTAGGCGCTCTAAGGGGACAAGTCTGTTGTTGACAGGCTGCTAGTTGGCCCTTGGGCAGGGCAACCGGAGACCAGCAACACTGAGATGTAGTCGGCCTGTGCGTCATTTATGGATCGGCTGCGATATTACAATGTAAAATACTGTATTCCTGCGAACATCTTTTTTTTATCGGTCTCATGGCCATTTGCATTCCATAACATCGTGGGGTTAAACACTGCCACACCCCCAAAATAATGGAAGCAGCAACACTGCAGAACCTGAGGCAAAGGGGAGGAGACAGTGGGACGTTTTAGACACGTTACCACCTTCAGATAGAACCCTAAGCTGTGTCCCTGTTCGCAGGATCTCCTGAAGGTCGACCAATTGAAAGAGTTTGCCGCCAATGTGTACGAAACATTCAGCACCCCCCATGAACTGCAGAAATAAATGAGTGGACATATTCCAGGCGTACATGGCCCCCTCGTCCTCCCTACGTTAGCATGATGTGGATATCTCGGATGAAGCAAGAAATGCACTCTTTCTCACTACCAAGACGAGGTATTCCAGAGGATTGGGTAAGAGATGTGGTCGATATGTGAATCAACTGTTGGTCACAGTATCTGTTGAACTCAATGTAAAAGACTGACATATTGGGAAAGAAAAAGTCTAATGAAGTCAGTGTAAACATCAGACTTCTGTTTTCTTCGTTCCATTACTGTTGTTGAATCGATCCAAACCTTCTATTTAGACCTTTCATCTACAAATGCCCTCAGTGCTGTGTCATCTAGGCTGCAGTTCCACATCTTCTAAGTTCCTGTTTAGTTAATTCCAGTAGAGGTTAATAATTAACTCTGCACTATTGACTTGTATTATCTGTTTTCTCGTCCATCGGAAGGTTTTATTATTTTCATCATTGTAAATATGTATGCTGAATAATTTTGTGTTGGGGATCAGGTTTTCCAATTGATTGATCTTATTTGTTTGGGTGCTAGGAGGAGAGCATGTAGACTTATGTATTATATTTTGTAACATAACGTTCTGAATAATAACATTTTCAGAAATGTATTATTAATATTGAAAATTAAAATAACATTTATTTATTCAGTATTATTATGATTTATTTCTAGTTTCTTTAAATTTTGTTATTGCTTAGCTAAATAATTCATGTAATAATTGCAGTATAAAGTCAAGAAGATATAAAATGGTAATCAAAGATACTTAGGCTGAATTTCATACTAGCGTTTAAAATGAAATGTTGATTTGCCTCGGTATCTGCAAAAGAAAAGTAAATGAAATAAAAATAGAATTACTTGGTTTAACATAATTGTTTGGTCACCAAGAACAGTGGGTATAGAAAGCCACCATCCCCTTTCAAAATGATCCTCTTTTAAAATAAAAATACATACAATTCGACTTGTTCTACAGCAACTCATCCTCAGACATTCAATGGTATTCACCCTCTTGTCCTTTAGCCACTGTACGTTATTTTTTTACAATTTTCAAGTTCCTGGCAAGGGGCTGCAGGGTCTCTTCAAGAATATCTCAGTATTTTTCCCTTCTTTCCTGAGAAATGCTCCAGTCCCTGCTGAAGAGAAAACCTCCCACAACCGGATGCTGCCACCACCGTGCTTTACTGTAGGCATGTTAATTTTGTATGGAAAGATGTATCCAGTTTTCACCAGACATCATTTTGCATTCAGGCAATTACATTTTGGTCTGATCTGACCACAGCACCTTCTCCCTCAGAATCTACGATGTGCTTTTTTCCACTGTTTTATAGAGGCCAGTTTGTAAATCTTGTGTTTTCATTTCAGGCTGAAAGGCAGCAATAGTTGAACATTTTGGAACAGGGTGGTATACCCACTGTGTTTGATTATTGTGTAGAAATATAGGCTTATAGTAGGTTGACCACTGTTTCTGAGTCATCCTGTAGAGTCATTTTAATAGATAATTTTCTTATCAGCAGAGGGCAGCAGAGAACTTTATAGGCAATCACCAGAAGAAATAACACAACTAATTTCATACCGGTGCCAAACTGAAAATGGCAAAAAACGTGTTTGAAACCGGAACATTTATTGATCCGTCTACTGTGTTTCATGTTTAAAACAAAAGCCTCACCTCTAAGTATAAAGGGGCATTAGGTAGAATGGTCGCATGGTAATATAAGATTAAGATCACTGTAGAGACAGTGTTTTACAATTATTACAATGACTTTCGGAACATACAAAAGCACATCCTAAAAGGAAGGTCAACAGAGGGTTGTGCCAACTTTGTATTGTTTTGACAGCTTGTAAGGTGGTTGATCAAAAGCATGAAAAAAAACCTGGACAGTGGAGACTTCTATTAAAGGCTCTGGTGCTTTTGCTAACTTTTGCTAACTTCCACAAAGTAGGTCTCAAATTCCTTAAGCATAATAGAAGACCCAGTGCTGTTATCTTGGTGAGGATACACAATGTGATTGAGAAGTACAAATTGAGAATGATATATAAAACAAATTTGCCATAGTTAAACATTCACTTTTTGCCATATTGATTTTTAGATTGAAATGATTAAACATAATTTTATCATAGCTTTTTTTCCACCTTAACAAGACCAATAATTGTATAGGGCATTTTACATTAATCCTTTAAACATGCATATCTTTGTTCAAGTGGTGTTATCTCCCATCCCTGATTAAAGACTTTTGATTTCCTGAATGTGTACATCTCACTCCAGAATACAACACAAGAAAAAAGGAAACCCCTTTAAGAGTGGCAACACCAACAGATTAGGTAAAGAGATTAAGGCACACTGCCACCTACTGTTATTAACCGTTCTTACAGCTATTGATAGTACAGGCAGGACTATGGAAAAAGTAAGATGTAAATATTAGCTAAACCTTTTCCAAACTGTCTCAGATTTATAGAAATATTTC
This sequence comes from Novumbra hubbsi, assembly GCA_016801125.1. NCBI lineage: Eukaryota > Metazoa > Chordata > Actinopteri > Esociformes > Umbridae > Novumbra > Novumbra hubbsi. The sequence continues at coordinate 32,464 of JACXGK010000437.1, forward strand.
AGTTATTAATAATGAAAACTAAGATAGTTTCTAATATTCCTAGCAATGATTTAGTAATCAATGTAACAAGTAGGCACTTCCAATTAAAATAAAGCTAGCCAACTGTACAGAAGCCCCATGTACCCAAAGCGAAACATAACCAGCTACAAAAATTGCCTTACAAAATGAGTATTGTTGAGATGTTGACTCGCTAGTTATCTAACTGGAACAGAAGTTGTTTTTATGAGTGTTTTTGGGTGGGGGGTGTTGTTGGTATAATCATCTAATTGTTTTTCTTTTCAGAACGGTGAATCACTGTGATATAGCTATCCATTAAGTGATAGCGCAACAGCTGTGTAAATAATTAAGTGACATGAAGTCATATTCAAGTGCTGAGGTTAATAAACAGTGGCTAAACGTATTCACTTGCTCTTCATTGTATAAGTAATTCAAATATTTTACAATTGCTATGGGTTCTTTTCTATGTTCAGCTCTACACAAACTGTCATATCACCTCAAACCTTACACTCCAGTAGGGACATACTTCCAAAGGTCTGGGTCAACCGGAACAGGTCACTCTCTGTTTCTGTCTTGGTTGAAGTATGGAAGCTAGAGTGCCACCCTAAGTGCTGTAAACTCTTGTGTATATAGAGAAACAGGGAATCTTCTAGTCTTTAAATAACTAAAGGCTGCAGAATAGCATGCAGCAGTTTGCACTGTACAGGAGAGTTTGTATTCTTATCTTTAATTAGAATAACATCTATAACTAAACAGCCTTTAGTCAGAAGTTACTGTTTCATTATCAGAAGTGGAAAGTTATAGTTTGCTGGGACACCTGAAGGGTATGCAGTATCAATTTTATTTGCAGTTACTCATACAATGTGCAAGAACAACGTCATGTCGGGAAAGCATGTGATTTTTTTGTAACCTCATTGTTTGGAAACAGGGATAAACTTGATACTCTGTGCTCACTGTTCAGTCTGCTGGTGGGGGGGGTTTCTCTGCCCAATGGGATTGCTCAGTCGAGGTGACATCATCTCTCAAATCCATGGTTTGACTGCAGCATGTGTCATCACAGTGCTCTGTGAATAGTTAATGAGAACACTGGCCAGGAACCAATCAGGACTCAGGGCAGAGATTACTCCAGAGACTGGTTTAAGGAATCAATAATACACACACACACACAAGCAAAATGTCTCTGCTTTGAACAGGCTGCTATTTTTTCACATAACATACTGTACTTCTGTCATACACAACTTTGGTAAATGAGCCTAGTACATAACCGGCTGAAGGATGACACCACTATTTGGATAACATAGCATTAGATAAATAAAAGAAACGTCTTATTTATAAGGTTAAAGTAGTCTCCCATTGATTTTGGGAACCCTTTCATTATCACATGCTGTTTGCCGATATGTAAAACACAGTAATTCTATTTCACTTACAATTACAGCCACAGAAGATTCTTGTGATGAGGTTTGTTATTGTGATGGGTCTGATAAATGGTAAGGGGAGGAGAGGTGATCTAAGCCTCTTGATAGGGATGGTTCTGGTGATTCATTGCCAGTTGTGATGACTCATCCTTAATTGCTGAAGAAGTAGAGATTTGAGCTTAAGGAAATCAATAGTAGTCCACTAATCACTAAATACTATATATTGTATTAGAAATGTCTTATGAACTGTTAGCATTATCGGTCTGAATTGAATCAAAAACAGTAACATTTTCATTTTATTTAGCATCAAGATATCTATTCGACACTACAAGATATACAACTATGTTTCCAAAAATGTTTGACCATTGTGTAAAACACAAATAAAAACAGAATGCAATGATGTGCCAATCATTTATCCCTATATTTGTTTGAAAATAGATCAAAGAAAACATATCAAATGTTGTAACTGACACATTTTTATAGTTGTTGGAAATACATATACATGTTTTTAAAAAAGTGAAAGACCTGATCCAGGTCTGGGAGATTCCCCAGGACACCATCTGCCGTCTCATCAGGAACATGCTTAGACGTCGTCAGGAGGGCATACACACTATTGAGTCACATAATGAATTGCTGTGATGAAATTCACACAATTTGGAACAGCCTGTGATTTCAATTGTTTACTTTGATTTCGGTGTGAGTTTGAATCCAGCCCCCCAATCGGTTGGTGGTTTGGGTTTCTACTGACTGCTGTTAGGTCATTTTGTTCTTAATGAATTACACAATGAACAGTAAATATTAATATCTTTAATACATTTTGTTCATCAAGACCCTGATTTAAGAGTTCCTTTATTTGTATAGATCAGTGTAAATATAGGGTTGAAATGATTTCCACATCATTGCATTCTGTTTTTCTTTCCATTTATCCCAATTTTTTTGGAAACGGAATGGTATGTAAGACAATAAGAGAATGTACTCGCTAAACTAGGTACACTAAGGTCAGAAAGTTAATGACCTCGCTCTTTCTTTAATTCGGCTCAGGAACAGTATATTGCAAAATGGTCACATTCTGTAAGCATAAACCTACTTAGTCACTGATGAGGAAAGAGCAAAGAAAATGCTGGTTTTAACATCTCTGAACTCTTTACCGAAAGTATTTCCAATGATGTTCCAGGATTTGAAATAAGGTAGTGGCTTCCTTAATGCCCTTAGCCTACAAGAACACAATCACTTGGAAGGTGTATTTCCTGTTTGCTGGTAAGCATACACCAGAGGGCACAATCACAAGAGTCACACACACAGCAAGTCATGTGATTTGAGGTGAGCTGTTTATGAATATGCTTTGTGGAAAACACCTTTGGAGTTACTCAGCAGAATTGCTGTATGTGACACACCATCTATTATGTCCTTCTATCTTGGGCCCGAAACCTACTTTCGTCAGCATGACAAGACTGTTTTCTCCTCGATCACACAAAATTGGTACTGCCCTTAAGCATTACTTAACCCACATTTACCACAAACCTGTGTACAAATGCTGCCTTTTATATTGCCTTGCCTCAGTACCCTGACTCAAAGGCTTTGTTATGAAACTCTGGGAACCTTGACTGTGGCCATTAGAGTACTATGTCTCCACCAGACCAGTTACAATCTGGCACTTATGTTTTTTACGTTCATGTGGGTATTTCATAAATGAATGGCTGTGTTAAAGACATAATACAGTGTAACAGCACAGTAATGGTTTTTACTTCAAAACATTTTACAGACTGAGCGTGTGTGTCAAGACCTTTTCTTTTTTTAACCAAACCATTTTACAAGTAGGGTAATATGAAGAATATGACTGAAACAAAAGTTTAAATATAGTACAGTATAATGAACTAGAGAAGCTGGAATTAATTGAAATGTCAATGAATGTGTTAATCTCAATCGTCAATAACTAGATGATTTCACGTTTAGTCAAATACACATTGTCTTTGTTTACAAACATTGTTTTGAGATGGCGATGACTGTATCGTCGATGCAGAAACACCACTAGCACCGCAAATAGGATCGTTAAAGGAACAAAGTGAGAGAAAGTTTTAGTTTTTCCCCCGTTTTTGTAATATTACTATTCATTATTGTGGTTCAGGACTGCTGCTTCAGTAAACTTAATTGAACTTAATTAAATCACGGGATCAGCTAGACAGACCATATGCGTTGTCACTCTGTTATTAGATGATTAGTCTTTGGTCACCAATTGTGTATGGATTGAGTGTGATTATAAATAAATGTGATTATTTCCGGGGGGGGGGTGGATTTCATAGGAAGAATGTTTGGCAGTTTGCGCACGTGATTTAGCGAACACTTTCTTACGTTTGCATACAGTGATTGGTACTTCGGTCCCACGGATAATATTATTGCTCTCCCCCACCCTTTTTTCAAGATGAAGGTTACAAGTATGTGCACTTCAATGTGAGAGACAAATGGTTCAAGGCCCCATGCAACCAATGGGTTACTTGGGTCTTCAGGCACAATACACAACAAATAGCCTGTGACCTTGGTGGGCTTTTTAAAGAACCTCTGATTAGATTTAAATCGACATACTCTACACCATGATCACCCCAAAGTGTACATATACTACTGTTCAAAAGTTTGGGGTCACTTAGAAATGTCCTTGTAATCCATGAAAATATACATTACATTTGTTTGAATATGAAATATAGCTAAATTAATAGAGTATATAGTCATTGCCAAGGTTAAAAATAATGATTTTTTATTTTACTGAAATAATAATTGGGTCCTTCGAAGCTTTCATCAAAGAATCCTTCATTTGCAGCAATAGAATTTGCTGAGGTATTCAGAAGTGATTTCAATGCATCCTGAAGCACCTCCCAAAAGCTGTATTGGCCTGCTGGGCACGTACCAAATGGTAAAGCTGCTTCCACAACAGCTCAATAGGGTAGAGATCTGGTGACTGCCCTGGCCACAACATTATAAACAGAATATCAGCTGACTGCTTCCTCCATAAATAGTTTTTACCCTTTTACCCAGTACAAACCTCCCACTTTATCATGACCAAAGCAGACCCAGACCATCACATTGCCTCATGCTTGACAGATGGCCTCTTTTCATAGTGCTAACATATTTTAAAAATGATCAATTAGCCTTTAAAATGAAAAAACTTGGATAGGCAAACACAACGTGTCATTGGAACACAGGACTTATGGTTGCTGACAATAAGCCTCTGAACGCCTATATAGATGTTTCATGAATAAATCAGCCGTTTCTAGCTACAATAGTCTTTTACAACATTAACAATGTCTAACACTGTAGTCCTGACAAATGTTGCTTTATTGTAATGGACAAAAACATGGGTCACTTAGAAGTGAGCCCAAACCCTTGATTGGTTGTGTAAGTCTGCAATTTTGGATAATAAAGGCAACAAGACATGCTGAAACTACTGAATGTACAAACTGCTGAATATCACTAACGTTTCTCCTATGCGTGACATCCGTTATACACACATGTCTCCGTGTGATCGGTTTCACTTCTTTAAAAACAGAGTACTTGCCTAGTTTGGTCATTTCAAACTAGAAATGGATCAGTGAGATTGTTTGAACATGTTACTCTTACAACAGAGTTGGAAATAACTTACAATAGTCATTTTACGGAACAAAATTTGAATTTGGAACAGATTTAAATACAATGTTTGGGTCCACACTTGCCATTTCAATCCCTTTACTAACTTCCTAGCACTGTTTGTCAACAACCCTTTTACCAGTTGTGTTCTCACCCATGACCGTGAAACGTATCCAGGTAAACAACAAACAGCACGGGGTGTGTGTGTGTGTGTGCGACGTAGGAGTCAGCAAGTTCAGGTACTAGAACATGAGACTAAAATAATATGAGGGTGCCTAGCCGGAAAAGGAAATCAGGTCAGGGCCTGTGACAGGTTTGGGAATCCTAGCCACGGCTTCCCCACTCCTGCCTGTCTGCATGCTTGGAATGAAAGTCCATTGGGCGGGAGGGCGTTGCTATGGCTGCAGCCGGGGGGTAAACAGAAACACAGGGCTGGGTACAGGGTTGAGGAGGCACTGAGGAGGTAGTACTCATTTAACCAGGGCTTGCTTTATAAATAACTATGACTACTGCCACCCATGCACGACGCCAATGTAGCGTTGAGGAAGCTACAAACCGGTATTAAAAGGCTGCCGCGTCGTCAGACGTCCCAGCGACGTGAGCTCATCTCGCCAAATGTGGCTTTTCGAAAATGCAACGTCACAGTCCCTCAGCCTATTTATGTCGCCTCATTTTGTTCCTCACCTTTGCCTACTATTGCTCACAAGGTCCTTTTAGCCACTGTAGTGGTGGAGCTTATAGGACACTTGGCCTGCATGTTTATTCCTGATTTGAGTGAGTGACCTTTGCGACACAGAAGGAAGATACTGCTTGTTTATAATTTATTTAAAGACTGTCTTTAGGGCCTCATAATACTAAGACCTTGAACTATGTCTCAGAATACCTACGGTGTTTCCCAAGATATCATCCCTTACCTTCTTTCTTGATAAAACCCCTTGGTATATTAATAGTCCTACACCAAATTTGAATCCGAATTGGTGATGTTATTGGTTATGTTATTATTATTATGTAATTTTTGTGGTTGTTGTTTTTTTTTTCTTATTATGTAATAAATGTATTGTTATTATTTTAACTGATATTATTAATACTATCACAGAATTATGCATAATCATTAAAATACTCCCTTAAATTATGTTGGCAATAGTGCTTGTTTGTTTACTCTGCAGCGAAAAACTGTTTCCAAAACAATCCTATCGGAATGTATCAGCAATTTTAAGATACACATTTTACTATCAAACTAAACGATTTTCTTTATTTCGACAAGACTGACCTCCAAAACCATTACGTTTCAAGACGAATCGTTTCTTGGTGCAGGTGATTTACAGAAGGTTTAGCAGTTTCACGATATGAGTAATGTTCAGGCCTTACTGGAATGGTGTGGTGATTCACTCATATTGAAAGTGCAAACGATACTGCTTGCCTACCTCTCGACCCCAGTTAACATTATTTCTAAGATGTCTGTGTCGCGTGATCTTTGCTGAGAACCTGTTATCAATTTGGATTATTTTTCCCATATTTCAACTCGTTGCCGGACATCGCTACTAGGAGGGTGAGTCGAGACTTCCCGGAAAGGATGACGTGATTTAGTCTCCTCCTCCTGAAAATCCAATTAGAGGGAAACCATTGATATTATATCGAAAAATATTAAAAGGTATGTAGATTAGCTCTCTAATTCATATGACTGTGCCTCAATGTATTCAAGATGTTAATTTGAATTGCAATATTTTTGGCTTTTTTCGCGCTACAATAGTTCTAATTAAATGAACAAGATTTAGAACGTTTTTAGACTATAGAAATTGGTTTGAACAAAATATAATTGAAACTAAATGTACATAAAGTGAAATACACATTTCATGAATATACAGATTCCAACTCCATGTACCATGGCCACCAATACAGAAAGCATCTAGTTCCTCAGTCATTCTCTATGATGATTAAACTGTGATTTTAAGAAATGCTAATAACAAGTGAAAATCCTAGAGAAGTAACTGTCTGCTTTATACTAAACAATTGCACAGATTTCACCTTCACAGAACATAAACCAGAAACCCAGAAAACAGTGATTGTTCCAAAGCCAGGTTAAAACATAAATCTGCTTAAGCGTCAGTGGCACCTTGATGGCACTTAAAGAATGTTAAAAAGAGAAGTGGGCCCAATGTGGCACAATCCAGTTATGCAACTCGATTATTAAGAGACATACCTACAAATATAATCTGAAATCACAGCCTAATGTTTTTCTGTTATGTATTGGCTTAAAGTTGTTAAATGTATTACGCTTTATTTTTGTTATTGCTTTGAATGGTGAGTCAAATATACAGATTACAACTCCAAGGTTTTGCAACCTTTAAAGCAATTCATGTAAAAACTGTCAGAGGGCCTGAATAACTTTGCCAGACGCTGTATAATGAACATAACAACAACATACAACATTTCTGTTGAAATACACCAGGAAACAAGATTGTTGAACATTCATAACTTTAAGACATGAGTAAATGGTTAAACTCTTCGCACCGTATGATAATATATGTTTTGTAATGAAAAACAATCCAAAGAGACAACCGGGCGTTTCGCACATAATGAAACTATGTGACATAACAGTCCTGCGTTCTTACAACACATTCCTCCCCCGTAGCACCAGTAACGTGTAACAACAGTGTAACAACAGTGTAACAACTGACAAAACATCCTGCATGCTTCAGATACATTTAAAATGACAAAATTCAGAGGGTATCACAGCTTCGTGGAGTGACCCTAGACATTTGAAACGCCTGCTTGTGGTGAGAAGTAAATACTATTATGACGTATAGATTGCCAATCCATGTTGTCTTGCATTGGGTTTTAATGAATCAAGGTTCCTTTTGGAGTTGGTAAAACATATATTACGCTGCCTTTTATTTTCTGTTTCTTTTTAACCCAAATGTCGGTTTAAAAAGCTTGGAATCTCTCCTTTTATAAATGCACATTTAGTGCTTTGAAAAGATGTGCACATCTTTATTACCTGACATTAAAACAATTTACCAGAAGTATATCTCCAAAGCTGCCCAGTTGAAGATAAAACTCCACCCTGGAATGCTCATTGGAGCTATAACACTGTTATTGACAGTCCAGTATCTACAGAGATTGCATTCGACATGCTGTGACATGGCTCTCTGGTAACTATGTGTGATTCCGGAGGAAATGAACACCTATGTAACTCAGGAAAAGAGGCAATACATTTTCAAAGCATTAGCAATATCTGGGGCCAGGGTGAGGATGGGATGAGCTGTCCTGGCTATCACCAAATAACTGCACTTTAATTAATTAGATACATGGATGTTACTGTAGTCCCAAGCATCCTCCCAAAGGTTAGCACAGCCGGGCAACTGGAAAACGGTAGCGAAACATTTTAAGTGACCCACCACTAGCTGTGAATAATGACCAGTATTTCAAAACATAATTTAGAAAATGCATCCATCCTCGCCATGTTGATAACAATAAGAATGTAAATTAAATTGAAACAATGCATGTTCCCTTTAAACAATTACTAAAACCTCAAATGCAAGTAGGACTTACTTTTAACCAGTCTGACGTAGAAAACTGGATGTGAAATATATTCCAACTGAGAATTTAAAGAAGTGAACCCTGTTGAAGCTCAAGGTCAATAGCATGGTTTACCACAGTTTTCTCATCAATTGAACCTTGCTGTGAAACAAAGATACAATTCACATAACTTTATATACATAACTTTTATGCAGAATTATATATATACATTTTATATATGTACACCTGTGTACCTATCCCAGCCACCCAGATGATTAATATTACATTTTAAAATACAAGTAACTTGGGTAAAAGTTAACATCCAAACAAATCAAAACACCCAACGATTACATGATTTACACTACCCTGAATTGAAAAAATTGTAGCTGGATATCCATAATGACCCTGATAAAACAAGCCTTCAAGTTTATCCTTACACCATGACAAGCCCTCACATTTGTTCTGTTTATGGTTGATGATTTGGGAGAAGAAGCCCCAGGTCATGAAACTATAATTTCTTAACATTTGCTCAGTGGCGTGAAGTATTAGGACTCAAATTCCTTTCCATTAAAAGGGGCTGGACTTGTCCTGTTATGGTGTGCTGAACAGGGTTGCTAGATTGCATCACCGCAAATAATGCCGCCACAGTGCTATAAATAGGATGACGTCACCACGACCGGCCCACCTACTAGTAAATGCCGAGCGAGAGCAAGTCCACAATAAAAAGGGGTGATGCAACGCTCTGTCGGCAACTGTAACTTTCTGAACAGACCAGAAGAGCCTCACAACCTGGAGCCGACTGTAGGCCTTTCAACGTTCAACACAATTTACTGACTAAAACATATAATCAGGTAGGTTTATTGTTTTGTTAAGAAGTTTATTCTTGTGTGGGACAGGAGAATCTATTTCGAGAAAGCCGACTCGGGTGCGGACAACAGGCGAAGTGTTGCGGGTGTGTGTAGTGGAAGCTGGACCGATTTCCATTTTAAAGAAAAAAGGGATTAAATTTCAAATACATAATCTTCTACGTATTTACTGAATTAAACTAAAGTTTATTTCTCTTTGCCTTGTTTGTTGTTGTGAAACTTCATTTTAAAATGAGAAACATAGTTAAAGGTGTAGCCTATTGCAATAGCTGTCCCTAAAACACGCAGTAAAAAATAAACAATGTTATCGTTTGTTTGTTAGACTTTTTTATAATATTGGGCAAAACCTCCTAGTAGTTAGTCAAAACTTTAAGTAGTTTACCACGTTTTCGGTTTTACTAATGCATACAAAGTTTTGGCTATTTAATGGAAGCAGCATAATTCGGATGTTTTATTATCTTGCTTTTTTTTCGGTTTTAGACAGCTTAATGTGAAATCACTCTACTTTTTGTTTCAGTTTTTGTCATAATGATGCTTCAACATTCGGGATTTAGCCTGTCGGATATCAGCGCATCTGCCTTTGTACCCTGTCTGTCTCCGCCTGGATCACTCACGCTCGAGGACTTCACCAACTTCACTCCTTTAGTTAAGGAAGAGTTACGTTACGCCATCCAGAACAAGCGGCTGTCCAACGGACTGAGCACCGATGTCATGAGCGACTGTGCGAGCTCAAGTTCAGACAGAACGTCTGAAGCCCCAAGTCTCAAGAGAGAGGTACGGATGTCAATATAATTCGCCTACGGCGGTATCTGCTTGTTGCCATAGTAGCATAGGAGCAAGTGCCTATTTTTTGGTAAACCTTTTCTATAGGGTTTTACTGATTTGTTTGATATTTTGGTCAATCGATTAATAACAATTCATATGAGATCAGTGTAATTCCAGGTTTACCAACCAGACCACAATACATTAATACAGTGTTTTTATAATTTATTAGACAAAGGTTTTGTGCTGTTTTTCAAGATGCTTAACATTCCTGATGTTTTGTTTACAGACAACCCCAGAGGAAAGTGAAAGGAGGAAAAGAAGACGAGAAAGAAACAAAGTAGCTGCTGCCAAATGTAGAAATAAGAAGAAGGAGAAAACCGACTGTCTACAAAAGGTTTGTTCAATATATATATATGTTTTACAGAGTTCAGACATGATACATTTTGCTCAAAGGCTGACCCATATTTTCAAATAGCCTTTTATGATTCAATAAAACATTGTCTGATGTTTTTATTGGATACGTTTTTCAAGTACAGTTAAGCAGTCTGATGATTGTGCCTTGTGAATCATTTACATGTCATGCCTAATGATTGTTATGATTTTTGTTGCATAAAAACTCAAATACAGTAGACATAAGGCAGGATCCAGACAGCATTTTCTTCCCTGCGTCTAATCAAACTAGCATTCCTTTCTCCCACAGGAGTCTGAGAAGCTGGAGTCGGTGAATGCTGAGCTGAAGGCCCAGATAGAGGAGCTGAAGAACCAGAAGCAGCAGCTGGTATATATGCTGAACCTCCACCGGCCAACCTGCATCGTACGTGCCCAGAACGGACAGACCCCAGAGGATGAGAGGAACCTGTTTGACCAGCAGATCAAGGAGGGCACCCTGCAGATGGGACAACTGGACCACCTTCACACTTTAGTGCCCACCACCTGTGGCCATCTCTGATCCACACACTCTGAGGGTAGTAGGCTACCGCTCACTCAGACAGACTATCACCACACCCTGGCTACTGTACCTGCACCAAGTGAAGGCTCTGTTGGGCCAAAGCGGAAAAGCTTTGCACGTTCCACTCCTCAACACAGTGACTGATGTTGGGCAGGGGAAAGAGAGGTAAAGACTGGATTGCACATGGACGTGGGCTTGGGGTGGTCCTGCAAGTGGAATTAACGTCAAAGCACTTAAACATAGAAATGCATTTAATGTGTTTCTCTTCTTCAATGTTTTATTTGAGGTTGATGACTCTTTGTCAGATTTTGTACCAAAGCATGATGTTAACCTGGCCAAGGCACGTCGTTTTACTGGTCTGCTGAGAAACTTGTTTGTTAGGGGTGTAACGGTATATGTATCCGTAGCGTACCGTTCGGTACAGGACTTTCGGTTCGATACGCGATTTGATCCGAATTAATGTAGTCTACGGATGTAACTTTTTTGTGTTCGGAACTAGAATTGTAAACGCCAAGTTTCCCCCGGATAGGAATCTTGGAGCCGTAACTTAGCGACCGAAGTAACCTAGCAGCCCCGTAAATAAATATGGCGAATGCAAACAACAAGCTAGAGCTTGAGGAGTAGACCCTTCCGTATCATTCAGATGTCCCGTTTTGGAAAATTACGGCTCTCCAGTTAACTACAATGGCAATGGGCAACGATTATAACTTCATAAAAATACATGCAGTGTTTTGCATGACTTTTTAGTCCGCTGTACCGAAGTCGTACCGAACCGTTACGCCCCTACCGTTTGTACATATTTATTGAGCCATTGTAATGCCTGTGTACTTTGTGTGACAATAACAGATGTGTTATTACTGTCATAGGTTATAACTAGATCGATAGGCTTTCTCTTACGTTTGAAGTGTTTCTTGTTGTATTTATTCAATATATTCTGTATTAGCTATAGTATCACTTTATTTCCCCTTTACTTGCCTAACTAAAACGTCTGAAGCTGCTAGTACTAACTCAGGATATACAGGTAGGGTTCTTATCACAGGAACCTTGATGTTATAGGAAGGTGAAGGAGTGTATACCGTGTGGACTCACTTATCTGCTGGTAAACAATGGCACTGTTAGCCCTGGACCTCCCTCATTGAAAGTCAGTCTTTACATTGCTGTAAGCTGGTGTTTTCGGAACGGGCACGATTTTGTGGTGTTTCCCATTACATCTTATCAACTTGGTAATGTGTGTAATTTATATATACCATTATGTAAACCAACATTTGTCTTCAAAAATACATTTGTATGTATTCTTGAAAATGGGGTTATGAAATAAGACCATTAGGTATCAGTAGCTAGATATCTAAAAGCTGCTTGTTGGAGATTTTAACTTCGAAAATGTTTATGACGATTACCTGAATAGCCTCAATGTTCCGCTACTACAATTGCCAATCCCACTGCCAAAGCAACCCCCTCCCTCTGTCCACTGGTTGTGGGGTGAAATCGTCACAGGAAATTGCACAAGCAGAAACCTAGATAAAACTCCACTGAATATTTTCAAAAGGCTGCTTCATGGCATGTACGACACATTTTTATAATCAATGGTAGCTTTTGTCTGTAATGTCTCAAAAATAGCATGTTTGATTTATGTCGAGGTGCGGTTTATTTGGGTGTGTTAGTGAGTAAAAGGTTGAGAGGAAGACCGTGAGAGACGCAGGCGTCTATGTGTTTGATTTGTTATTGTTTAGTGTTTCGTGTTGAAACAGGCATGCTAGTCGTTGGGTTACAACTGAAATACTTCTCTTGTTTTTCTGTTCTACCATAAAACGTTTGTCTCATTTAGACATTGTCCACCAAAAAGTATTATAGACATGAAAAAGTCAGGTAAAAACACAAGTTCAAATAAAAAATAACAAATTCTGTATGTTGGAATTTTTATACTTAGATAGTTTAGATACATACTGTATAGGTACTGTACAGGTACTGTATATTTGAAATTGTTTTTCTTTCCTATTGTTTCTGGGTTAGGGTACAATTTGTTGTTGTTGCAAGGTATCCAGTGATATGTCTAATGTATTCTGACACCACATAGCTGTGATGTAAAACACAAATATGAATAATGCATCTCAACACATTAGTGAAGTTTGCATTCATCTGAGGACAAGCCAGGGCATGTCTAACTCTTTGCAAGATTGGTAATATTGAAGACAGACTGGGAAGAGACTGGAAGGTTGTTTTCATAATGTGCTTGAGCCTGGGGGTGAGTCAGTGGGTGTTACCTGACAAGATAGGCAGTGAAATGCCCGCCAATCGGAACACAAGTACCCCCACCTCATGGTTGTAAATATCCCATAAAAAGTAACATGTCAGTTCTTTATGGTGGTTTTACATAACTACATACCTGGGTTACTCAAGACTAATAGGAGACAATGCAACTGAATCCACATCTTTTTACCAATGTTAATAACATTGACCTCTGGACTTAATAACACTACAAGAGAATTTCATTGATTCCCTAGAACTTTGTTGAGAAATATGGATGTAGATTATTGACATCTCTGAACCGACCCAGAACAGGGAAGGTGCGTCACACCCAAGGTAAAAACCTTCCATCTCAATGTAACAGACAGTAAAACACCTACATTATTGACATTACTAAAGGCACTTAACCATCGCGTTAGCAGTTTAATTTGGGTCAAAGTCATCAAACGTGAGGAAAAGGTCAGTGTTGTAATGTTCTCAGATGAGTAGCAGGTCATTTTTTATCCGGCAGCACACATTCATATGCCATAGAAAATAAAAACATTATAAAACACCTAAATTAAGTATAAATTAATGAGTCTCAAATGAGTCTCTGTGAGCTGCTAGTCATTAAAATAAAGAACATAAATAATTCAGCCCTCATATTGTAACTTGTGAAGTGTTTCAATATCATACATCTTAAGCTTTGTGTCCCATTAGTTATGACATCAAATATGAGATTTTCAGACCCTTATGAACATACATGCCAACAATATTGCAAAAAAACATAACAAACTGCCCTCTGTTGGGGTCAGATACAAGTCATTGTATGGAGTTGACACCGTGTCCTTCAGCACTAAGCAAAGCAACCACGCTGTACTAAGACAGGAAATGTACCAATAGGCAAGCTACTGTAACATGCGGTATCATGATGTTCATGGTGAACATTGGGGCAATAAAGTCATGAGAACTGCATGCCCTCAACAGCAATATTAGTTCATTGTGAAATTGTAGTTTCACTGCAGCAGAACAGTGAAGTACCTACCATCCACAATTCACTTTATAAATGACATGCTGGGTTCCGAATAGATTTTCAGCTTCAGCACAGCCAACTCTGGATATGCATCTGTTCTGCAAAATGTGGTGATTCCTTCTTTTTAAGTGACATGTACCTCAATGCATTAAGTGTGCGCTGATCTTCAGTATGTGATGTGTTCTAATGCCAGGAAGGAAGGTTAATCAGAGGTTTGAGAAGCTTGAGTGATTCACATAATTTGAAATTCACTTCAAATGTGACGTTTGTGTAGAGTAGTGGTAACACTCTAGTGATTAGACAACCTCCCTTGTCAAAAATATATTCTTCCTGGTCCAAAGCTTCTTATGTTGACACAGAGTTGTTATGTACAAATTATATAGAGACAACTGTTCCTCTAAAAGCACATGCTTCACTTGCCTCACGTAGGCCTTCCTAAAAACTTTGGGGCTTCTGTCAGTCATGTGAAAAAGGCATGTTAAATATTTTTCAACATTAGATCTTCGTTTTAACAATATTTCGAGATGAAGGTAAGATAAATAAACTCATATAAATGTATTTTACAATTATTTGTAAAATGCACTTAATAGACATTAAGTAAATGGACACATTTTGGTGAGGAAAACGATAGGACACCTGCATGAGTATTCACTACGGAAAATACATAAAATTTAAATCAGGTGCAACAGATTAGAACGCAGAGGATTGTGGAGGAGCCTGTCTTACTAAACCACAGACATTTGATTGGGTTTACCCTTGATTGTTCAAGTGAGTGAAATCACCGTAGTGAGATCAAAACAGCTCCCTAAGGCCTTCAGAAAGATGGTTGTAGATGCATATGTGTCTGGGAAGAGATTTAAAAAAATCTCAAAACAATTAGAAAGTGGATAACATTTAGAACAGCTGCCAATATGCCCAGGTCAGGCAGTCCAAGAGGTTTTTAACAATCCTACAATGTAATCTTGGGACCTCCAGTTAGCTCTTGCCTCAGTTGATGTCACAGTTCAGGGAGTGGACCCAAGTGCAGACGGAGATGAGTGGATAGAACAGGGGTTTCGAAGGATGAACAGCAGGCTGGGGTAATCGTTGTCAGACAGGCTGGGGTTCGGTACACGAGCTGGCTAGGTTTTGGTTGCAGGCGGACGATGGACGGAACGGTGGTCGGACAGAGGTTCGGTACACGGGCAGACTCGGTTGTAGTACAGAAGGGCGATTGACGGAAGCAATGGTCGGGTAGGCAGGCAGAGGTTCGGTACACGGGCAATCAAACTAGGAACAGGCAAGAGCAGAACTGGGAATAGAAGGGAGCGGATCGACTTGACGAAACACATAAGACGAACGGGCAACAGGAACAAGGAAACACCAGGAATAAATACACAAGGACTAATGGGAACATGGGAGACACCTGGTGGGGGTGGAGACGACATGGAGTAAGACAGGTGTATCGAATCAGGCTGTGACAGTTGATGCCAAAGTACATGCATCTACCATAAGAGACTGCACAAGTTTTATTTGCATATGAGGTGTGCAAGGAGTTTAAAAAAACCTTGTTGTAAAAAAAAACCCAATCAGGGCAAGACAAAAACCAGGACTTCTGGAACAATGTGCTTTGGACAGAAGAATACAAAGTAGAAATGTTTGGACACAGTAACAGAAGACATGTGTGGCGCACACCAAACACAGCATTTGAGCACAAGAACATCATACCAACTGTGAAGCATGGGGGTAGAACTGTTTTGGTTTGGGTCTGCTTTGCTGCAGCTGGCTCTGGCCAGCCCACTACCATACAACCCACCTTGAATTCTTAATTTTAACAAAGGGTGCTTGAAGAAAATGTGAAGTTGGAAATTTAAGCTAAAGCGGATGTGGACTATGCAACATGACAATGACACAAAACATTCCAGTAAATCTACCAAGGAATGGCTGAAAAAGAAAATGTTGAGAGTTCTGGAATGGCCAAGTCGAAGTCCAGATCTTAATCTTATTGAGATGATGTGGGGTGATTTCAAATGG
This sequence comes from Novumbra hubbsi, assembly GCA_016801125.1. Classification (NCBI taxonomy): domain Eukaryota; kingdom Metazoa; phylum Chordata; class Actinopteri; order Esociformes; family Umbridae; genus Novumbra; species Novumbra hubbsi. The sequence continues at coordinate 48,859 of JACXGK010000437.1, forward strand.
GCTGTGCATGCAAGAAACTCCTCAAACATCACATAGCTGAAAAAAGTCTATCCTCCATGTAAACCTTCTGAAAAAAAGAGCAGTCTGGTGATTAGTGTAGGGCAATGTTTTCACTATTTATTTTTAAGATGTCATTATTCCTTAGTGATGCTTGAAGTAGCTACGGATGTACTGATGTACAATACATGCTAATACATGCTAATTCTTTTTTGATATTTACATAAAAAGCCCTGATTACCCACCCAGATTAACACTCACTGGTTTATTACATCTCATTGAGATTTCAAGTACAGCCATTTTATTTTAAACAAAAGGGCATATTAACAGTTTCACAGAGTGTTATTTCACTCTCATAGTGTGGTAATACCAAACTGATTCTCAGTGCCCCTTTAAGAGGTCTTAACGTTCATTCATGTTTATCGGACACTTTATTAAACAGGCACCATCCTGAGAAGCATCAGGGTGTCAGTGTGATCCGGCTCCATGCAATACCAAGTGCAGATTCTACTTTCTACTAGCACAAGGGAGGACAAAAGTCACACGTTTACAGTGTTAGTTGAAACAGTTGTTGTTCAATTAAGCAAAAATGACTTTAAGCCAGGGGTCTCAAACCGGTTCCACGGAGGGCCGAGTGTCTGCAGGTTTTATTTTTTTCCTGTAAATTGGTTCCAGGTTCAGACCTAAATAATCAGATGAGGGTAGACATAACCAATCAGTGACATAATTAATCAATCAAGTACAAGGTGAGAGTGAAAACCTGCAGACACTCGGCCCTCCGTGGAACCGGTTTGAGACCCCTGCTTTAAGCTGTACTAAATGAGACTGTACAACATGAGTATGAAGAAAACAATTATATTGCTCTAATTGGTGTTTTTGATATATCGCCATTAGACCACAGCTAAACACTTTGTGGTATGTTGTGCATATAAAGATCTTCGCCATGTATATTGGTTAAAGTCAGTCAGCTTTTTGTATTCAAACCACATATTTTTAAGATTATGTGAACCAAAGTAAAAACTAGATTTTGAATGGACAGGACATTCAACATAGGTCAGTATAGAAACTGTTTACGTGATCAATTACAGGGTAAAATAATTCTAATATTTTCTTCTGAAAAATCTAGGGGGCTCAAATTAATTTACAAATTTTTATACCTATTATTTCATAATCAGGAGGTGACAGGACTGAGACCATTTTTTGTTATACAGTGGGAGTGGCCTTAGATCATTTCTAGATAAAGAATACCTAGATTCCAGACATCCTAAATTTTCCCTTGGAGGATTTAAATGTTCAAAGTCTGGATATATTGTGGCCATGTGCTTGAGGCCCATTTTCACCACATTTTAATATAGAAATAACAAGGGCATTCATATTCCCCGACTGAACTTAAAGAAGTAACCTGTGTTGTGTGGTGGATGTCCATGTACTCACTGCTCTGTTGAAACTGAGAAAAGGAAGTTAGAAAAGAAAGTACCCGAGAAGAAGCACACACCATTGTCACTTGAATGTGGGAAATAGATGTTGTTAGAAGAAGCCACCCACAGAACTTAAATAGTATTTACTGTAGTGTTTGTGATGATCTTTGATATAGAAAATATAAAAGGCCCTTAAGTGCAAATGCTAAAAAAAAAAAAATTGTCCACAAGTTTATGGAGAACAAGCTTCAGTGCTATTTCTCTTCCATGAAGAGTAGGGGCCGAAATAATTATTACATAGTTGGCAACTTGGCACGTAGGTTTTTCAGCAATGGGTGGCATATTATGAGGTAAAGAAGAAAACAATAGACTGGGTATTGGGCATCATCCTCTCATCCTTTCAACAGACCATCTCTGTAATGTTCCCCTTTTCCAAGCGCTATAGTGGATGATTTTACAGAAGAGTACAAAATTATGTAAAAAAAATGTGAGGGTCCCCCTCGGGTTAGAACCCGGGAGTAAAGGCTAGAGACAGATTTGCATTCAATCTTTATGAGACAAAAAGAACATTAGAGGATAGGTAACACAACTGTGTTGAACCACACACACACCAAATCAACTAGGACATTTTTAATCAACTACAGTTTCCCAATTACCAACTAATTCCGGGAAGATTCTAAGATCCCTTCCAATGTGAACTCTAATGTTAAAATAAAATAAAAGTTACAGGAAAAGGTTCTGGGGAGGAAGTACAATGTGCTAAAAGTATTAAAGGGAAGGGTTTATTTCAACAACAAAAACGCTTTTGTTAAATTGTTCGATTTTTAGTGATAGTTCATCCTGCACCGGACGAGTTGGATGTGCATGTTTTTACCTCCCAGAACTTCATATAACCTTTGCTTTGGTATTCAAACAACTACTAAAAATTTGTTGAGAGAAGGGTACAACAGCCACAATTTCATATGTTTGTCAAGCCCACTGCTGAAAACCAAAAACATTTTCATGGTTTATGGTTTCTATAAAAGAGAAGTCCCCACACATCCAAACCTAGATACCAGTAAACCAGTTTGGTTAACCAAAACACACATGATTATAGGTTCTGCAACCACATAAATCTGAACAGGCAGGTAATATTGTACAAAATATTTAAACCAACCTGCAGGGTTTGAATATAACTTGATTCAAGCTGTATGGAAATAACTGACACAGGGAATACAGATAGAAGAATGTATAGCCTAACCTGTTAACTAAGTTCACTTGTTGGTTTCCGGGGTGAACGTGTGGTACAGTGGTTATCTGGGCAGACAGGAGACCCATACATCCCTGAGCCCGACGCCATATTAGAAACAGCAGTGATGGGACAGAGAGGCTCATGGGCCTTGAGTACCTCTGTCAGATGGTGCTGCTCCTCAGACAGAGCCTGCACCTCCTTCTTCAGCCACCTGTTCTTCTGCTCAAGACATTCATAGGCCTGTTCAGAATAAACAAAGCTCAGTTACCTTATAAGTTGATCCCGGGTATGATGGTGTTTTACATTGAATATTGGGATGTGGAAATGTATGATCCCCACGGGTTATGGTCTTTGATGCAGGCCCACCTCATGCAGCTCATCCGCCCTTTGCATTTGTCTTTTACGGCTCTTCTGCGCGGCCAACCTGTTCTTTTCCCTTCTTTGTAGTCTCCTGTCACCATCTTCATCCGCATCCTCACCAGAGCCCTATAACAGAGATACCGTATATACAACTATTAGAAGCCACACGCAAGACGCCTTTCTTAATCAACTCAACACAATATTGCACAAACGGCACCTTGCAAAATAATTTTAACCCCTGACCTATTCTCGCATATTAATAAAGTATTACTTAAGATGCTTTTGCGGTTGTATCTTAAACCTTAAAACAAAACATTTAGTAAGCAGCCTACAATAAGTCAGGCAGTGAATATATCCACACGGTATGTCGCGTCACTAGATTATACTTAATTGATTGGAAAAAATATATATTGCCAAGAAGTATTATGTATGTTATGTGAAACTTACCTCGCAACTTTCAACTAAAAACCTGTTGTGATTCTTGCTGTGCAGAAATGCAATATTACAGTCGGACATCACAGGAGCAAAGGCACAGACCATTTAAAAACGTCAAACGAGGTCGTCTGCGAAAGTTTTATTTCAGATACTAAGATCCAAGTCATGCACAAAGGTGAGACAGGGCGTATGTGAGCCAAAGTTTCACTTGTTCAAACTGAACCTCTTTGTTTGAAACTACCAACATTTTTAATCACGTCACAAAACAAATGCTGGGCAACATTTGAGCGTTCGACACCCAGTAATAAATAAAATTAAGTACTCAGGATAGGTTTTATTATCTGAAGTAGCTATACATCACAAATCGTTTGATTATTATGTATGTTTAGCCCGGTTAGTTTCACAGTCAATGTCAAAGGAATTGCATACACAACATAACTTGGGTGTGCGGAATATTAATACTTCGCTTTGGTCTCTGCGAAAAAGATATAATGTATAACGTCTGCGGGAAGGGGTGTTTGTTTGGTACCCACACCTGCAGAGAAGCTGACAGACGATCCTTTTGGAGCTAAACACGGCGGCGGCTTGTTTATTGCAGACCAGATTAAGACAGGCTTTTATACCAAAACAAACAAATGAAAATGGTTTTAACATCAAGATTGTCTTTGTTAATTTTAATGACCAGTTTCAAACAATAGTATCGTAAAATTATTTAACCGTAGTAATAGTTGCAAATTGATGTTATTCATAAATATACGTTACTTTTCCATAGTCCCGAATTGAACAAATGAAAAACCCAATAAACTAAAATGCGAGGAAGCCATTCAGTTAAGATGTTATATGGAATACATAAGTTACCTTTATTCTCATCGGGGCATTCTAGGTAGTAAAATGTAAAACAAGAAGAATGTGTTAATACACATATAAAGTATGTGCGCGCACACCCGCCTAATATTTGGTGCATTTCCCATTATCTATCAGGTGAGGGCGCTATTGTATACAGAATGCCGCAAACACTAGACTTACATTAGACACTGAGAACACAGTACATACAGAAATAAGTAACACAGTACAGACAGAAATAGTTACTGCATCAGAGTCCTGATGAAAATTTACACAACATACCAAGGTGGTGAAAGCCTAAACGAATAAAAAAATCGAATGTGACACAGATCAAAATATTGTGGATTAACACAAACAGCCACAATCATGTTATGCGGCTAGGTTAGATGAGATTTTTGTCTCCATTGCATTCTAAACACAAATAAGAGCACCCAATTCCAGGATTTACATTTCATTCAGGCGTGTCACGGCTGTAAGAAACGGCCGGCCTCTTCAGGCCAGGAGCATAGTTGTTTCTGAGTTCCGTGTGCTCCATCGCTCTCCTGATTGGTGGTCTGGTCCTGCCCGTCATCGCGTTCGCCTTACCGGGCATGCTACCGAACACCTCCTCGAACACATCCAGGGACGTGGCTGTGGGACGGAGGTTCAGCACCTGTTTCAGCCCCTCGGCCCGCTGCTGCACCGCCTGGATAGACTGGGCGGCAGAACGACGTGTCAGTGGTCACGTGTGTGGGACACCGATGCAGGGAGACAGCGGAGGAAACGAGACGACGCCGCACGGGCTGTACCTTCATTACTGTGCCGGCCTGCTGGAACATACATGGGGCCGCCTTGGATATGCTGCACATGATGGGTTCTGAACAGAAAAAGGGACACCAGTATGAAGCTCAAAGGGCCATAATAACACAGTGTTAGGAATCATATAAAACCAGTTCGCACACCACCGAGGTGAATTGGTGGTTGTGGTTCATTTGGTTCCTATTCTGAAGGTTTCATAAATGGTGCATGATGCCATGTGTATTAAATTGGGCAACAACTGTATTTAGGGTGTTATACTTGTCTCCTGTATTTTAATTGGGAATTCAGAGGCACCTATAACATAATGTTGAGCAACCCTCCAGTACTGGCCTGATGAGGACCCATGTAGGCTTTGTGCAATTTATCTCATTATGTATTGTTTTGTTACAAGCTAGAACTTAGTGCACTACTCCGTAATCATTACGTTTCAGAAGATCTGAAAGGAAATACTTTTTACCTGGGCCCTTTCCCAGTTCCTGTGGTTTCACCACTTCTTCATACAATCCCTGAAAATAGAGCATACGTACGGTTGGTTAACACATAGAGGATGCTCCATCTTCAGATGCAAATGACATACCAAACAGCAGTGGAAAACAGACTTTACAATCACGGGCATGGCTGTGCAAAATAAACGCTAACTCTTTCAAATGGCAATTCAATTAAACAGAACAGTAAAACAAGAAACAAACCAGGAGTTTGCGCTCTGACTTCAGCGAGCGTACGACATATGGGATGATTTCTTTTGGACATTTACGTCTTTTCCGAGCAGTTTCCACGATGCTGTCATCCAGCAGGTTGTAAAGTGCACTGGCTTCATCTTCTGAGAAGTGACATTGGTCACATACAGCACTTTCAAAGTCATTCTGATATCTGTAATATCTCTGTATATTAGGATATTAGTTGTGGGAACAACTGTATTGGATAAACTAAACATAATAATAATCTACAAAGTGTATAACAAATAGGATTTAAAATGAGAAAATAATTTACACTCTAACCTCAATATAACTCACCAATGACACCTTCAATTTCCTCCTCCCTCACTGAATAATCTTTACACTGTTGACCTATAGTGCGTTCAGCAGCAAAATGATCTGTGCTCAAATTTACAGAAACCTGCATTTCTAATACTTAAGTATCACATCTAGCCGGCGAGAATGAATGGGTTCCATTTAATGGAGATATGGAGGCATTTAAAAGATTCTTGTTTAATGTAAAACAATCTTCCAAACTACTGATCAAAGGGGGGACTAGGCACTGTGCTCCCTTGTATGCATAGAAATCCTCTGTTGAAACAAAACACTCTCTATTTCTAATAGGAAACACATGATATATGCTCACCCTCTTCCTCAGGGGCTTCCTCCCAGGTCTGATCATTTATCAAAACATTTTCCTGAACAGCTGTCTCAAAGTTCTAAAAACAAAGAGACCAAGTTAAACTCAGACCCAGTCCTTGTCACCAGCAGCAGGATCAGGATGAACAACACATTTGCACCAAGTATGAGCGCTTGAACAGCTGTGCTTTAGCCAGCAGATCAGACCTTGCACTTGCCGTAGGAACATTATGCATTGCAGTTTGACAATGTTACACGTCACATTAAAACAGTGTGGACACAGTCCGAGTCTAATGAAACATGCCCTTAATCCAGGAAGTTACTTTCGTTGTACATAAAATGATTCCATTATCCAAATGCTGGGATACAAAAGTTTGATGCGGCCCCACCCACTCCGTTACTGATATACATTTTTGATCAACAAACTAATGTGGATGTAAACTATGAGTGACATGTTTTTGTCAAACCTGTATTTCAACAAGGCACACAGACTGAGACGAAGGTCTTTCGTTTTTCTTTTACAGCTGGGCCCTGCGTATACATATTTTACAGCAGCAGATTGTTACAATCTCTAACCACCCTCAGGGTCACTTTAACCACCCCGGTATCTCAATCCTTGCGCACCTAATCCTTTCGTGAGATAATCCCTACATCGCTGTCTTATTCGGTGGACTTTCTTCAGGGGGACTAAAAACTCCGGCATCTCAGTCCTTGCGCTCCAGCCGACTTGGAAAGTAACGCCGAGTTGGAAAGCAATTTTGAACGTTAATAAATTTAAACTGTAAAACTGATTTAAAATCTAATTCTTCTGGTCTAAATTAATATGAACGCGGCACAAGTTGCTTATTAGTGCTCTTCACAATTATTTTTTTTCCATTCCCATAAATTGCTGTTTTTTCGTGCATCGCAGACACTACCTTGTCTTGTACATCACAACATGTATACATTGTATACCACAATATGTATTTGATTGATATTGTAGCGAGCTATATTGTGCATGAGCAAAACTAGTATATTAATAAGGCTTACAGTAGCAGGCTCAGTCTCAGATGTAAACAATTGTTCGACTCACCAACAGCAGCTCTTCCTGGAAAAGTTGCTTGGCTTCCTCGGATAGCTGAGACTGGCTATTTAATAACGTCTTTAATAGTTCTTTGTATTTCTTAATATGTTCAACAACAATTGTTTTGGACGTTAACTTCACTCTATATTCTGTCTCTTTATTCGCGCAAATCTCCATCTTTAGCGCCAAACGTTCGAAATTACTCGTCAGTTGTAACCGGTTGTGACGTTACTGGAACCGGAAACTGCATTTGTGGTCTCAGCAATTAAGGTGCGTAGAGGAACAAAATTGTGTATAAGGCCGTTCCACAAAATTCACTTTCAGCTTCAACAATTAATATTGGGCTTTGTTGGTAGCTATTGCCACATCTCACATGGTCAATTTGCAGGGGTATGTACAGACGAGTAATTGGGTTTGAAGCAATGGTCCTGTATTATCAATGCTAATTTAACTCACGAGTTATTTTTATTAAACTTGTATGCGGTTTGTGTGCTGCTCCACTGGATCGCTGCTGCCCACCAGAAGGCAGTATCGCTAATCGGAAGCACACCTATCCCAATACAGCACTGACTATATAACCACGGTTTTTTATTAATGATTATTTTTACCTTCTGCCTTAGAAGCAGTTACTCCTAGGTTCCATTCAGAAGTATAAGTAACAACACACTAATACGTATGAAAACCTAAACCCCACACTCATATTTATGAATACTTATACAACACACTAATACGTCTATATGAAATGGTCTCATTACAAATATAAACTGTGTGCATGCATTCGTACACCTGTACCTGTATTTCCAGTGCCAGGTCCCCCTCAATGTGTTAACCTAGACAATTTGCCTGTCCACATTTGAAGTAAAATTATTTTAGGCTTGGTTTTAAAGTCAAGATTCTAATTTGCGATAAAGAATACGATAAGACTTTTGTATATCAGGGATAATATAGGATTTTGAATGGGAATATGGTCTCGAAATAACCCTCACAATTACACGACAGTTTTCCAAAAAGTTGGGACACTGCATAAAATGCAAATAAAAACAGAATGCAATGATGTGCAAATCATTTATCATTATCCCTATATTTAATTGAAAAGAGTACAAAGATTATGTTAATGATGTTCTTACAGCTACCTAGATCTAGTTGCACCTTATTTTGGAATCCATCTTGTCCTAAGCTCTGGGTCTGAACATACTGACTCAGGTACAAATGCGCACCTAAAAAAGTACACTCTCTGAATAAACATCAAACACATGTCAAACAGTCAACCTTATTTTCAATAGGTAACACTATAGCATGTTGACGAGTAAACCTTATTTATAATAGATTACACAATAGCATACTGACGAGTAAACCTTATTTTCAATAGGTAACACTATAGCTGGTTGATGATGTTAGAATCAGAAGAACGATGACTTGCCTTGGTTTCAGAAGTACACGGATGACATTGTTGCTGTGGGAGAGGTATGCACTGTAATCCAGGCCTACTTGTAGAATTCCATGTAAACACCATTTATCTCCAGTCTTATGCAGCACTGCTGCCTAGCTGCCCACTTACCAAAGAACATTGAGCTGTCTTTCTGGTTCAAAGTGTTTCTGGTTGAAGATGTTTTTCTGGTTCAAAGTGTTTCTGGTTGAAGATGTCTTTCTGGTTCAAAGTGTTTCTGGTTGAAGATGTATTTCTGGTTTCAAATGGTACATACATGTTTCAAATTATTTTGTATGAACTGTATGTAATGTAATCATAAAGAAGGAATAAATTGCTCAGCAATTGCAAATGACCTGTTCATTCATAGAAAACCTCTACATGAAATAACTGAAGACTGCTCACAATACTGAAGTAAAAATAAACGTGTCCTACAAATCTGGAACATTCTCCAGGAGGTGGATGTGTCAGTCACTACCATCAGCAGACCTTTTCACCAGCTGAACTACCGAGGCTAAACATTTACCATTTATAACAGCCAGTTATGGTGGTGAGCAAATGAGGGCTACATAGTTGTGCGAATTTAACCTGTTATCAATAATTTAAGTGTAATTTCTATAGATTATTCCAAGACTACTTTTTTAGATCATGCAGTAAAGTTGCCATTGTTAATCTCGCCTAACCTCTGTCCCCATTCCAAGCCCCATGGGGTTCTCCTAACAGGCTGGAAAACTCAGCATGGGCTTTGGAAGATATGCACATCTGTCAGAAAGCATTTTTCACAACGTTAATCTGGTGGCACCCAGGGAGACAGGTCTTATGACAAAGTCAACAGTGGCTACAGCTGTTGCTAATGTAGACGGGACACTCTGGTTCGACATTCCCGGCATGTGTTTTTGTTTGGGACTGTCTGACTTTTGGACAGGGCTGGGAAATGTTCATTACACAACCACCCACGGTTTTAGCAGCAGCCTGAATATATAAATTGGCAATGGCACTCCATTTCATTCAAACTAATTTTAAAGGCCACATGTCCAGTCTACCCCTATAATTTTCTAACAGTTTCATAAGGCAGAGTCTTGCTTTGCACTGGGTGTTTTTTTTTCTTCATATTTGTTTTAAGGTTGGGTTTTTAAAAAACTATGCAATAAGAATACTTGCCACTTTAGAATGTATTTTTCATTAATTACAAATTGATCTAGACTTCACACCTTGATATGGTGTGAAGAGAGTAACGCTGGATCTTTACTTCATCAAGCAATTAGAAATATAAAATTAGCCTAATTTACAGTAGACTTCATTCATGTTTTTAGACTGTGAGCAAGTGTAATGTGCTGGGTTTTTGGCAGGAATTAGGACAGGTTTTGCACTGGAATGTATTACTGTAACTGAATATAGAATATTACTGGATATGTAAGGTCTTAATATGTGCTGTTTTTGAGATCCTACAAGGTATTACTCCTACTTTGTTGCACAACTTTGAGGCTGTCAGTGGCCATGGAAGGATGATTGTCCTCATTGTTGTTGAACATGATTATCTTTGAACAGGCATGTTAAGCTATTGAAATACATTGTAAGTATTTGTTTGGAAAAAATGGTGTAATGCAAATTTTACTAGGCCAAAAATTATAAATGTGCACTTCTGCAAAACATAAAATGATACAAGGCGTGATAAAACGATACATTTTGTAGTTGCTGTTTGCTATCCCTAATTATTATTACAGTGTTAATTGTACGTCCAGGGCAATTCATCAGGATGATAAAGGAATATTTCCAAAAAGAATGTGTTTGTGTCCTTTGAACTGATAGCTTAGGTGTTTTTGTTTTATTATTTCTTTTGGGGTGTGCATCCAATTGTTTACAACTTGTGTCGATGACCTTGATGTCAGTATGACATCGTCTGATAAAATAAAGGTTAAATAAAATAATGTTTGTGTCTAATGCTGTGGTTAACATTGTTGTGAAAAGAAAATGCCCCAGTATTTTCTTCATGCTTTCTTCAATGCAAAGTAACATTTAATGAGGAAATACCCCATGCGAGCTGAAGGCTTTATTAACTTCATACCAGGTGGATCCTGTCTGAAAACGGAAAACACACAAATGTCAATATCCAAGACTTAACTATCAGCAACATGGTTATAATAATAGCGTATTGTTTTACCTTCGACAACCTTAATTGAAGAAATAACACACATCATAACATCCTAATCAAGAAATACTACTTCTGCTTCGTGTGTAAAAGAACAATGACAACAATATAGGACAATCATCTATAATGGCCATGACGATGGCAAAAATGCTTACGGCTTTCTTCAAAGTGTTTTCGCTCCGGGTATTTTGTGACATGCCCTGTAGTCCATCCAGACCGTTGCTCACGAGTTACTGCTTGGAACGATTTAAATTCCCAGGTGCTTCGCAGGTGACCGTCAAAATGTCTTTTTTCTGCTCTTTCCCGTTTGCTGATTACAAATCGACACCACGTTTCTCTACGAATGTTTAACTCGAACAGAGCATTCTCTTTGGATTTTGACATATTTAATTGCCTTTAACACCGTAAAAAACGTAAATGTGCATAATTACTGGGCTGGCACACCTTGCCCCGGTTTCCATGGATCTGGAAATCTGAGAACGTCTCACAACAATTCAAGTTGTGACAACATAGACGATATCTTTTGTACTTTATGTTCCTAAACAGTGACCATATGTGACCATGTTAAAGATCCGGGTTTTCAAAACATTCCTATAACTTCCCGTTACATTTATACATATTGTCGTTATTAGGCCTGTATGGGATCACATTTTAGTAAATTAAAAACAGAAACATGTTTAATATTGCAATACAAAAATATTGATATTGAAAGCAAAACGTCCACCCAATTTTATTGAGTTGCATGGAAATATATATAAAATACATCACAGAAAATGGCTACAATTATTATATAAATGTAACAATTTTTTTGTAATATTACACTTGTTAAAATCCCCACTTAGTTTCAAGTATCTATAGGGCTTTTGTCACCAACAAAAAAAGACAATATCTCCTTCGTTCTCTTTGACTTTGAAAAGGGTCAAGGTTGCTTGAGAAGTGTCTAGAAGGGTGAAGGTCGTCACCTTCTCCAATAAATTGATTTATATTCGCTTGTTCGAGCAAATCAAAATCGCAAAGTATATTGAGTGGATTGTGGCGCTGGTCCACCGTGGTCTACACGAAGTTAGTAGTTATTTAAAATGCAGCACTGGTAGATCAGTTTTGGTCCTCTTGATGACGGTGGACTAAGAGGCGCTAGTGGTACTAGTATAATCTCGAAAACCAGGCAGTGGTACAGTGTGGAGGCAATTTAGATGTCCGGTTAACAGCCTTTCTATTGCCACTGTAGGCCTTCTAGGTTAAACTAAGATTAGGATTATGGAAAGACAATGAGGAGACCATGCGTCACTAATTAATAGGAACAGCATCAGGGCTCGCTGTTAAGGAAATTATCGCGTTTATGCTTGATGCCTCACCTACCCAAAATGTAACGGTCGATACCCACTTCGATTCAGACAGTGTTGAGGACTAATTCAGGATTTTGATTGGTCCGAGTCATCATCGGAAGTCTTGTTCGCGTCAGATGAAAATGTGCTCTGCCCTGTTTTTTAATCCCCTCCCCATCCACTAAAACCGGTACGGAGAGACGCCTGGTGAAGAATCATGCGATAGAAGGCGTTTAGCGCAAATGCAGAAAGATAGCATACACTGCGTAGAAATGGCCTTTTAAAATATATAGTATAAATAACGAAATGTTGTATCTGCCATAAATGTGCATTAACGTGGTTTACGACAACCTAGAGAAAGGCGACGTCGCACATCATGGTGGCTGGTGAGTTGGTACAGGAGCATCTGCGGTGTGACAATGTACCTGACGAAATAGAGGTATCATGCCTGGACCGGGAGGACAAGTGTGTTCGAACCGAGGATCACTACTTCGATCTAACGAATGGAGCAGCACATCCGACAGAACTGGTCTCGAATGTATTGGAACAGGAGATTCCGCCAGATGAGAAACAGGCCATGCTTCCTGGAGAGGAAAGTTATGAAACGAAGCTATATTGCAGAAGGTTTGCTGTTTTAGCTGTGTTCAGCCTCTACTCCCTGGTTAACGCTTTTCAGTGGATCCAGTACAGCATCATCACCAACGTTTTTACTCGCTTCTACAGTGTATCCAGCGATAAGATCGACCTGCTGTCAATAGTATATATGGTCGCGTACATTCCTCTGATCTTTCCGGCGACGTGGTTACTGGATAAAAAAGGACTGAAATTAACCGCCCTTATGGGCGCGGGTTTGAATTGCGTCGGAGCGTGGATGAAATGTGCCAGCGTTCGGCCTGATCTTTTCTGTGTGACAATTGCTGCACAGATAATATGTTCCATAGCCCAAGTTTTTATCCTTGGGCTTCCTTCTAGGATTGCTTCAGTGTGGTTTGGCCCAAAGGAGGTGTCTACTGCATGTGCCGTGGCTGTGCTGGGGAATCAGGTGTGTATTGAGGCATTCTACGGGAGTCCTGGGCTTCTTTTGAATCATGTTTCTCCCCGTTCAAACTTTAGCCTACGTGCTTAAGCTACGCAAAAGTACGTAGCCTCAACAAAACAAAATACACGTACTAGCAAATATACTCTGATGGAATACATGACATTGTTTTATGTTGTCTGATCCCTTTAGCTGGGCACGGCGATTGGCTTCTTGCTCCCCCCCGTCCTCGTCCCCAACACGGTGGACGACATGGAGCTGATGGGATACAACATCAGCGTTATGTTTTATTGGACAGCCGTAGTATCCACTGCCCTCTTCATCCTGGCGGTAATTGGTAGGTGGATGTTGGCTACTCATGTCGTGCCACCTTGCCTTGCCACTAAATTGGCCAGGTCTGTGGTTAGGTCTTGCCTCTGTCGCCAGCTGACCTGTGGCTGGGTTTGCCGCCATAGGTGATGCAAATTGTCCCGCATCGCCTGGGGAGTGGCTAGACCCTGTCAGCAGGGATTTCCTGGTCTGATCACGCTCCAGTGACTACCTCAGATGTGTCCGGCACCAGCTAAGAGGAACTCATAGAGTGACTGACCGTGCCCTAATGCATGTTGACCCATGTGATTCAATGGTTTGGAGGAGCTGGAATAGCTTCTGCTCCCCTCAGATACGTTGGGAGTCGTCACGACGAGGCAGAGCTGCAGATACGATTGCTCTCTGATGCGAGGCAGCCGAATCCGAACAGTGGTGACAAGATTTGGAGCGAAATCCCACACTAGATTATCTCACAGTGTTGCAGGCCCCCTGCGTCCGCCTCTAGTGACCAACTCCACCGGTCCGAATGACCTGCAGAAATGTTCCATACATGCAAACCACGCAAACGTACCGCTGTAAACTGGATTGCCTACGAGTTACTGTGGTAAAAAAACCCAGAATCCACTTCTTCTCTCCTAGTCATGAGAGACAGACCCCCGCTACCTCCTAGCCACGCCCAGGCTGTCCTACCCGCCTGCGCTCCGGAAGACTACTCCTACAGACAGTCCATTATCAACCTGTTCAAGAGCAAACCTTTCATCCTGCTGCTCGTCAGTTATGGTGAGGTCCCAGACGTATCCTACTCTAACCATGCCGCGGTCTTTCTACTACACAGTAATCACTTTTTTACCACCTGACTACATGTAATATTAAGCTTCCTTCACGTTATGGGAAGACAGTTGACTATTAGCCGAGGACTGTGGGGTAGCCTACTCTGCCCGGTGCCGTCCATTTATGCATGTTCCTTTTCTGCCATATCTTTCTTGTATTTCTTTTCGAGAGGCTTTATTTAGTTGGTATTTAGGGCAAATCATTTTAGTGTACTATACAGATTCATAGAATTGAGTTAACTCCATGGGGATAAGACTAATAAAGTATTCTTCACATTTTCTTGTAGGAATCATGACGGGATCTTTCTACTCTGTTTCAACGATTCTCAATCAGATGATAATGGCTTGCTATGAGGTAATTCGAGTACCAGTTTTGTGTGTTCCAGTTATTCCAGTAACAGGTATTCATAAGACAAAAGTGAGACATTTATGTTGTGAATCACCGATGGAGTTAAATGTGAGCCTAAAAGTTGTCACAAATCCATTGTTTCTCGCTGCTAGTTCATAAGCCACTTTTAGACCAGACACTTTTAGTGAACTCTGGTAACGACCTTCACTCCCTGTGAAATATGACAAAAGATTACTTTCCATAAATCTTTGAACTGTATCCCCTAAACCGATGACATGTGCCTTTATGTGAGTATAATTACAGTGTGCCTTTGAGAAGCCTGCCTTGCTCTACACTAACTTGAACCTTCTCACCCTAGAACCAGGAACTGAATGCCGGCCGGATTGGCCTCACCTTAGTGGTAGCTGGAATGGCGGGCTCCGTCATCTGTGGACTGTGGCTGGATCACACCAAAACCTACAAGTGGGTACCATACCCAAGCACAATGCTAATGTTGGGGTTCTTTCTAGAAATGTTTACTGTGCTAGCTGGTTTGCTGACAAGGGGAACCCCCCCCCCCCCAAGAATCCTCGGTCATTTTGAACCCTGGTTAGGGCCTCCGTGTTGAATGTGTTCACTTGTATTCACGTCAAGGTTCTGTCTTTGGATTGTTTCTCAGAATGACCACTCTGCTAGTGTACGTTCTGTCTTGCATCGGTATGTTGGTGTTCACCTTCACCCTGGACCTCAAAAACATCTACCTGGTGTTTGTCACCGCTGGAGTGCTGGGGTAAGACTGGAGATAACATCATCAATGGGTGTGGTTCATTTGTATAACCGACATCCGTTAAAATGAAGGATATTGTAGACACAAAGAAGCTTGCTTCAGAATATAAATGATTCAAATGATCATTTAGAGGTTAAACGCTTATAAAGTAGCATTTGTTGCAAATTGCGTTTCTTGTTCTTTAGTCTAGGTAGTTAACCTTTGAGACCTCTGCTTGGCGTGCTTATGTTTGCTTTCAAGGTAAAGCACCTTGAGTTATGATATGTGTCTTCCTTTTTTTTCTATGCAGTGGCCCAAAATTATGTTTAACCCTAAACAATGGCGTCAACATTAAGTAGTCTGTTTAATGTGTGTTTTAGTGAGGCAGGAATGTTAATTTAGTTAAATACATTTTTTTTTTAAGGACATTTCAAAAATTGGTTTTGCAACGGTTTTAGCCAGCCGTGTCATTTTCAACCGTAGTGACTGGGCATTTTTCACTGATATTGTGTTGTTATTCTCTAGGTTCTTCATGACGGGTTACCTGCCGCTAGGCTTTGAATTTGGTGTTGAAATTACATATCCTGAATCTGAAGGGACATCATCTGGTCTTCTTAATGCATTTGCACAGGTGAGCACCAGAGACATGCAAAGACTAACAAAAGATGTTTATGTTTTGTGGAAACAGTCCTGATTACTGGCAACTCTACTTTCGCGATTTATTGTCAAACTTTTGAATGTTAACACAACCTTTAAAACACCAAAAACCGTTGCCACCATTTTGAACATTCAAATTCTCAAACATACAGTGTTGACTGAAACAGTAAAACCTAGTGGGAAAACTGAAAAAGGATTTTGTTGCATTATAGAATGTATTTCTTTCCTACATATGGAAAATATAGGTGCACATTAGGTCTAAACAAAAGGCACACCTTATCTAAAGTGGAATAAAAAAATCCTAATGGAAGAAATGAATAGTGTAATAACGCAAATGACCTCTTAACAAGGTTTGCAACCAGGTTTTGTGGGAATTAAGACCTGTCAACTATTACTCTCTATTCTAGTTCTTCCTCAGAGGCAAGAAGTTTAGTGTTTGGTTGACAAGCAGAGGTCTGTTTTATTCTGTTAGTCACTCTTATGCTAGCAGATCATCAAGGACCTTCAAGGGTATCGTGTGGATCTCAGCTCGATGCTTGTATCTTGAATCCTGCACTTTCCTCTTTCAGGCCTTTGGAATTGTTTTCACATTGATCCAGGCAAGACTAACAACAAGATATAACCCCATGGCTGGGAACCTGTTCCTTTGTGGCTGGATCTTTCTGGGCATCTTCCTCACCGGTTGGTTAGCTCTGCCTGTATTCAGCTCTTTTCTGTGGGCTTCTAGATTTATTGTTTAAATGTTTATTTATTGTTTAAATGTTCATTTATTGTTTAAATGTTCATTTATTGTTTAAATGTTCTATTCATTTTTACTGCTTGTTTTTCAGCCTTAATAAAATCTGAATTGAAAAGAAACAATGTCAACATTGCCTTTGACAGCAAAGCTCTTCAAGCGGTGAGTAGCATTCGATTCATTTAGCTCAGAGAGACTTTTATTCACGTTGACGTATCATGACCTGGGCAAATAACGGATGACAGAACAGTCCTGCAGTGTGTCAGCCAATTACATATGAACCCTTTCTTTGTTTTTTCAATGCATTCTTTTGAATAGTCTTCAGGCGGTAATTTGACAAATTATTTGTACAAATAATATTGCATATCGACCGCTTTTACGTATACATTAGCTCCTGTGTGGTGCCCCATGACATTTCTGTTTGGCACTGTGATAATGTACCCCGCTGTGTCCGTTTAATGAACACTGGTTTCACATCATTGTCACTAGCCACTTTGAGTGATGAGAAGACCCAGTGTCTCATGAACAATACAGTGCAAGACTAATTCCAT